>JASAMZ010003241.1:0-11306 GCA_030248115.1 Linhomoeus sp. GSCO2_2
GGGGCACTTTGAGGAACGTACAAAACGATTATGACATTTTTGGGACACCTATGCAGGGCCTCCTGAACGAGCGGGGGCACTTTGAGGCACGTACAAAACGAGTAGGACATTTTTGGGACACCTATGCAGGGCCTCCTGAACGAGCGGGGGCACTTTGAGGCACGTTCAAAACGAGTAGGACATTTTTGGGACACCTATGCAGGGCCTCCTGAACGAGCGGGGGCACTTTGAGGCACGTACAAAACGAGTAGGACAATTCTGGGACGCGTATGCAGGACCTCCTGAACGAGCGGGGGCACTTTGAGGCACGTACAAAACGAGTAGGACATTTTTGGGACACCTATGCAGGGCCTCCTGAACGAGCGGGGGCACTTTGAGGCACGTACAAAACGAGTAGGACATTTTTGGGACACCTATGCAGGGCCTCCTGAACGAGCGGGGGCACTTTGAGGCACGTACAAAACGAGTAGGACAATTCTGGGACGCGTATGCAGGACCTCCTGAACGAGCGGGGGCACTTTGAGGCACGTACAAAACGAGTAGGACGTTTTTGGGACACGTATGCAGGGCCTCCTGAACGAGCGTGGGCACTTTGAGGCACGTACAAAACGAGTAGGACAATTCTGGGACGCGTATGCAGGACCTCCTGAACGAGCGGGGACACTTTGAGGCACGTACAAAACGAGTAGGACATTTTTGGGACACCTATGCAGGGCCTCCTGAACGAGCGGGGGCACTTTGAGGCACGTACAAAACGAGTAGGACATTTTTGGGACACGTATGCAGGGCCTCCTGAACGAGCGGGGGCACTTTGAGGCACGTACAAAACGAGTAGGACAATTCTGGGACGCGTATGCAGGGCCTCCTGAACGAGCGGGGGCACTTTGAGGCACGTACAAAACGAGTAGGACATTTTTGGGACACGTATGCAGGGCCTCCTGAACGAGCGGGGGCACTTTGAGGCACGTACAAAACGAGTAGAACAATTCTGGGACGCGTATGCAGGACCTCCTGAACGAGCGGGGGCACTTTGAGGCACGTACAAAACGAGTAGGACGTTTTTGGGACACGTATGCAGGGCCTCCTGAACGAGCGGGGGCACTTTGAGGCACGTACAAAACGAGTAGGACAATTCTGGGACGCGTATGCAGGACCTCCTGAACGAGCGGGGGCACTTTGAGGCACGTACAAAACGAGTAGGACATTTTTGGGACACGTATGCAGGGCCTCCTGAACGAGCGGGGGCACTTTGAGGCACGTACAAAACGAGTAGGACATTATGGGACACCTATGCAGGGCCTCGTGAACGAGCGGGGGCACTTTGAGGCACGTGCAAAACGAGTAGGACAATTCTGGGACACGTATGCAGGGCCTCCTGAACGAGCGGGGGCACTTTGAGGCACGTACAAAACGAGTAGGACAATTCTGGGACGCGTATGCAGGACCTCCTGAACGAGCGGGGGCACTTTGAGGCACGTACAAAACGAGTAGGACATTTTTGGGACACGTATGCAGGGCCTCCTGAACGAGCGGGGGCACTTTGAGGCACGTACAAAACGAGTAGGACAATTCTGGGACACGTATGCAGGACCTCCTGAACGAGCGGGGGCACTTTGAGGCACGTACAAAACGAGTAGGACAATTCTGGGACGCGTATGCAGGACCTCCTGAACGAGCGGGGGCACTTTGAGGCACGTACAAAACGAGTAGGACATTTTTGGGACACCTATGCAGGGCCTCCTGAACGAGCGGGGGCACTTTGAGGCACGTACAAAACGAGTAGGACAATTCTGGGACGCGTATGCAGGGCCTCCTGAACGAGCGGGGGCACTTTGAGGCACGTACAAAACGAGTAGGACAATTCTGGGACGCGTATGCAGGGCCTCCTGAACGAGCGGGGGCACTTTGAGGCACGTACAAAACGAGTAGGACAATTCTGGGACACGTATGCAGGGCCTCCTGAACGAGCGTGGGCACTCTGGGGCTTGTACTGTGGAGCGCGCAACCACGGTTGGGAAGAATAGAAGGCGACTCGACGAGATCCTCATTGATGGACGTTAGAGCGTGACGTGAAGGAGAAGAAGAAGACGGAGAAGAATTCACCCCCCGCCGTTGGGACAAGAAACGCGCCACGATCCTTTTTTCGCCTGTAACTTTCGCTACACTTAACCGATTTTCACCAAATTTGGAATTTAATCTGTCTATGACAATGTCCTTTAGTGTACCAAATTTCATTCAATTCCGCTTAGTACAGCCCGAGAAACAAACATCGTGATGATGGGAAAAGGCGCGCGCGGCCGAGATGGAACATATTATGGTTTGGCGCTGCCGCGCCAACCATGATACGGATGACAATGTGTGCCTGTCTGTCTGTGTGTGTTTCCGTCGCACCAAAGTAAATCATATGGCATATGTGGTCAAGTAGAGTCGAGGTCGCTGAGCACGGATCCGATGTCCGTTTCTGTTGCTAATTTCGCATTTTCGAGATATTCACATTTAAAATTAATAAATGTCGAAAATCGACTTTTTCACCTGATGAGATAGCGGCGAAGTTTCTTCAGAAATGGCAAGGGCATAGACCGCGGACAATTTGGTGCACAAAAGAAAATTTTTGCAAATGTGGAATTTGATAGAAATACGCAATTAGTTGTCAAAATTACCTAAATTGACAAAAATGGAACGTCGTTTATTGACTAATGTGAATGCGGCAATGGAAAGGCCGTATGCCAATAAGAATTTGTGACATAGCTTGACAGTTGTGATAAACTTCAATTTCGAGATATTTAGAATAAAAATTAAAAAAACTAAAAATCACCATTTTCGTCTGATGGGCTGGCGGCAAAATTTCTTCAGAAATGGAAAGGGCATAGACAGCTTATAATTTGTAGCACAAAAGAAAATTTTTGCAAATGTGAAATTTGATAGAAATACGCGATTATTTGTCAAAATTCATAAAAATGACAAAAATAGAACGTCATTTATTGACGAATTTGAACGCAGAAATGGTAAGACTGTATGCCAATAATAATTTGTGACATAGTTTTACACTTTCAATAAATTGCAATTCTGAGATACTTAGAATTAAAACAAAAAAATTCCAAAACATTTTCGTCTAATGGCCAAAACAGCTGTTTGCTGATGAATGTGTACGCGGAATCAGACGTGCCGTACGCCAAAAGGGATTTGCTATGACGAACAACTGCGCCAAACTTTTGGCAAGTTTTTTTGTTCGATGTGACGTTTTCACACAGGTAGGAAACATCAGATAAACGGCGTCGTATCATGCCGATAACATATAGCGAACGCGGCGATATCACTGAGCTTCAGATCAGCTGTACAGATAACCGTATCGTGGGGACAGCTGCACTTGGTATTACGGTGCACGTTCTCAAGGCACCTTCTCCAGATGCGGCCAACGACGTGTACAGAGTTCTGCTAAACTGTTCACCAAAATTTGACAGACACAAAGTATAGGTTGAACTTTTTACACACACAGCTTGTTTCGCCGCGCCTCAGCCGGGCGAACCCCTACGAGAGCTCGGCGTGCGTACGGCCGTTCGTTCGTCCGTTTGTTCGTTCGGAACGCTCTCAGATCTCGGCGTTGGAAAGTCGTAAAGAGGTGATGCTCTTTGGATTGGTCTCGGCTCACTGATCATTAGTCATAACCAGAGTCGAGACTCAAAAATTTGAATTTTGCGAGTTACAGTAACCCAAAGGTCAAAAACGCAAAACTGCTCTAACTCGCCCGTGTACGTCGTACGAAGGCGGTCTTGGCAGAGCACGTGAATTTGTCCGTGTCTTGCGAGCAGAGCACGCTGAATTTGTTCGTGTAGCTTAGAGGCTGAGAAGTCATCTGAGATACACAGCCTGTTCAACGTCAGCCCGAACAAATTCACCTGTCCTTACCCCCCACTAGGGGGGGAACTTTCCTAGAATCACTTTGCGACCGACCCAACGGGTTAGTTAGCGACGAGTGGTGAGAATTCAGACCAGAGGCAGCGACCACAACCGTAAGTATAGCTTAAATGCCAACGACTCCAAAACATAATATGCACGTACATAAGAGTACAGCTGCCGACAGAGAGCGAGTATTCATGCTTAAAGGCCTCAAGATTGCCTTATCGAACAATTGCACTTTGAGGTCGTCTTATTCAAATATCTGAGCGCTGGGCGGGCGGGCTTGGGCTTCGCTCACCGCAGAATAGGCTGCATAGCTTGCAGCTTCCCTCGGGCAGGCTGGGAACAGTGCCATTGATGAAGCATCCGACAAGTGAAATTACAGTGGAGTGTCATTCGCTGTATCACGTGCTTCGTAGCGCCAAGTGAGACCCCGAGCGGGTTGATTTTTCAACAGGTGGCTTAAACCATTAACGTTGGTACCTTGTAGCTACCCAAGCGGCACAAAATTGAGAAGTGACCAACTTCCTCAGTTTTGAAATATGCAATGCTGTAACTCCTGAATCAATCAAATTTGACGATATTTTGTGGAAATGAAGACCCCGTTCGATAGAACAAGTGCACCAATTTCAACGAAATCGGTTGTTTCATCCACAAACGGCGAGCGAGACTCACGGAGGCCGGCTCCTCCTTCGACGGTCTTCGAATCGAAGTAGTACACGGAAACAAAGACGTTGACGATCACGAGAAAGAAGATCGCCACATAGACCGAGAAGGCGCGCCACTCGGCCCAGCTGTGCTCTCGCCGCCTCCGTCTGGGGCACCTATACATATTTCATGTAAAATGCCTAAAGGCAGAAAGCGGAATATGTTCCAAGTATGAAGCATGTAAAAGTAAGAGTATTAAACGATATTCCTATGGTGTAGCAAATGCGGCGCTTTGCGCCGCCCACCAATTTGTTAAAGAAAGAATAGTACCAGTATTGATTGAAAGAAAGCATTTTCGACTAAAATCATCCACACAAACTGCGCAAAGGTCACAACGACACGCTAGGATGTGCCGAATATGTTACCGCGTGTCGTTGTGACCTTTGCGCAGTTTGTGTGGATGATTTTAGTCGAAAATGCTTTCTTTCAATCAATACTGGTACTATTCTTTCTTTAACAAATTGGTGGGCGGCGCAAAGCGCCGCATTTGCTACACCATAGGAATATCGTTTAATACTCTTACTTTTACATGCTTCATACTTGGAACATATTCCCCTTTCTGCCTTTAGGCATTTTACATGAAATACTCTTACTTTTTGATTGGCGGAGCCAATCAACCCACGTTACCGATGTAGGCCACCTTGAGACACGACTGTAAAGGCTCTCGTACGAGTTTGACATATTTTGGTAACGTACGGGACGAGCAGGGCAATTTGGTAACACGCATGCAGGGCCTCCTGAACGAGCGGGGGGCACTTTGAGGCTCGCACAACACGAGTAGAACATTTTGGGACACGTATGCGGGGCCTCCTGAGCGAGCGGAGACACTTTGAGACACGCACAAAACGAACAGGACAATTTTGGGACACCTATGCAGGGCCTCCTGAACGAGCGGGGGCACTTTGAGGCACGCACAAAACTTAACAGGACAATTTTGGGACACCTATGCAGGCCCTCCTGAACGAGCGGGGGCACTTTGAGGCACGCACAAACTTAACAGGACAATTTTGGGACACCTATGCAGGACCTCCTGAACGAGCGGGAGCACTTTGAAGCACGCACAAAGCGAACAAGACAATTATGGGACACCTATGCAGGGCCTCCTGAACGAGCGGGGGCACTTTGAGGCACGCTCAAAACTTAACAGGACAATTTTGGGACACCTATGCAGGGCCTCCTGAACGAGCGGGGCACTTTGAGGCACGCACAAAACTTAACAGGACAATTTTGGGGCACCTATGCAGGGCCTCCTGAAAAGCGGGGGCACTTTGAGGCACGCTCAAAACTTAACAGGACAATTTTGGGAAACCTATGCAGGGCATCCTGAACGAGCGGGGGCACTTTGAGGCACGCACAAAGCGAACAGGACAATTATGGGACACCTATGCAGGGCCTCCTGAACGAGCGGGGACACTTTGAGGCACGCACAAAGCGAACAGGACAATTTTGGGACACCTATGCAGGGCCTCCTGAAAAGCGGGGGCACTTTGAGGCACGCTCAAAACTTAACAGGACAATTTTGGGACACCTATGCAGGGCCTCCTGAATGAGCGGGGCACTTTGAGGCACGCACAAAACTTAACAGGACAATTTTGGGACACTTATGCAGGCCTCCTGAACAAGCGGGGGCACTTCGGGGGTTGGTGTTATATGCGCGCAACCATCGGTGGGAAGAATGGAAGGCGACTGGACGAGATCCTGATTGATGGACGTTAGAGCGTGATCTGGAGAAGAAGAAGGAGAAGAAGGAGAAGACGGAGAAGAATTCACCCCCCGCCCGTGGGACAAGAAACGCGCCGCGATCCTTTTTGCGCCTGTAACTTTTGCTACACTGTACCGATTTTCACCAAATTTGGAATTTAATCTATTTATGATAAAGTCCTTTAGTGTGCCAAATTTCATCCACTTCCGTTTAGTACAGCCCGAGAAACAAACATCGTGACGATGGGAAAAGGTGCGCGCGGCCTTCATGGAACATATTATGGTTTGGCGCTGCCGCGCCAACCATGATATAGGTCCGCGACAGAGTGAGAGGCTGAGACTGGTGAAGGCAGGGGGGAGGTGTCTAGGACGTTTGGGCGCTGCCGATTGGACGCCATCGCTTGGGCGCCTGACGTCGATGGCGCCCAACCGGCGACGTCTGTAAACGTCCCATTCGGGGGGGGGGGGGGGTGGTTTGGGGCCCCGATCAGCTTCTAATGATCGATCGAGCAAGCCTTCCAGGAGCGAAACATGACAGCGAAACATTATTACCCAAACAGAGAAGACAACCCATCCACTATGACTTCCACCGTACCGGATCTGGAAGACGTGGTGCGCACTTGGGCCAAGATCGCCTTTGAGACGACCGCGACTGCAGAACAGAAGGCCATCGCCAAGGAGGATCTCGACTTCCAGATCAACTGGAAGAATGTCAGGTTCCATTTCGGTACTCCCGAGTACCAGTTTCTGCCCACCCTGTCGCGAACGCGCTTTATTGAAGCACACAAGGTGTGGATTCACGGTTGCCATGTACAAAGCTCGTCATTCAGACTCTCCAATTGTGCATCGGGTCAACCACGATGATAAAGCAGCCTTCCAAAGAGGCGGAGCGGTGTCTCAGGTCCTGGCCGCTTCTTGAGCACCCTCTACGTTGCGAGCCTACGGACAAATGTCAGCTGTCGCTAGGACAAATGTCAGCTGTCGCTAGGAACTCACTGCAGCAGCTGCGCGAACGAAGTACAGTACGGGACACTAACTGGGTGCAAAAGTTATTGGAACTCCACGAACCCACGAACTCTCACGAACTCACGAACCTTACTATGCAATTGATGCACGAACCCCACGAACTGGGGATGGTGTGGGGGGAAGGGGGGATAGCGGCGTTGGCCGGGGGATGGCCTTTGAAAAGTATCGCATTGTTTACGCATACGGCGCGCGCAGCCCAATGGCCCGTCCATTCATCAACCTTCTTACGCCTGATTGACGCGCCTATTCACGCCTTCTCTATCCAGTATCCGCCCCCTATACCTACTGCAAACGGCATTTCATCTCAGTGTGCAACTGTGCAGCGAGTTTTCAGCCGTCGGAACCTCCTTTGCCTATCTACCAACCCTGAAGCGCTTCTTTTGGAAATGCTCCAATGCCCGTTGACAGGAGTTCATTTTTTCGCCGCGCCTCAGCGCGGCGAGGTGTATATATACGGATGACAATGTCTGTCTGTCTGTCCGTGTGTGTGTCCGTCCGTGGCACCGAAGTAAAATGTGTGACATATGTGGTCAAGTAGACTCGAGGTCGCTGAGTACGGATCCGATGTCCGTTTCTGTTGCTAATTTCGCATTTTCGAGATATTCGCAATCAAAATTCGAAAATGTCGAAAATCGACTTTTTCGTCTGATGCGCTAGCCGCGAAATTTCTTCAGAAATGGAAGGAGCATGGACCGCGGATAATTTGTAACACAAAAGAATTTTTTGCAGATGTGGAATTTAATAGAAATACGCGATTAATTGTCAAAATTGCATAAATTGACTAAAATACAAAGTCATTTAATGACGAATGTGAATGCAGAAATGGAAAGGTCGTATGCCGATAAGAATTTGTAACACAGTTTATAAGTTTTTAAAAATTGCAATTTCAAGATATTTTCAATCAAAATATAAAAATGTCGAAAATCGACTTTTTTACCTGATGATATAGCGGCGAAATTTCTTCAGAAATGGAAAGAGTATAGACTGCGGATAATTTGTAACGCGACAGATAATTTGTAACGCGACAGAGAGCGAGTATTCATGCTTAAAGGCCTCAAGATTGCCTTATCGAACAATTGCACTTTGAGGTCGTCTTATTCAAATATCTGAGCGCTGGGCGGGCGGGCTTGGGCTTCGCTCACCACAGAATAGGCTGCATAGCTTGCAGCTTCCCTCGGGCAGGCTGGGAACAGTGCCATTGATGAAGCATCCGACAAGTGAAATTACAGTGGAGTGTCATTCGCTGTATCACGTGCTTCGTAGCGCCAAGTGAGACCCCGAGCGGGTTGATTTTTCAACAGGTGGCTTAAACCATTAACGGTGGTACCTTGTAGCTACCCAAGCGGCACAAAATTGAGAAGTGACCAACTATCTCAGTTTTGAAATATGCAATGCTGTAACTCCTGAATCAATCAAATTTGACGATATTTTGTGGAAATGAAGACCCCGTTCGATAGAACAAGTGCACCAATTTCAACGAAATCGGTTGTTTCATCCACAAACGGCGAGCGAGACTCACGGAGGCCGGCTCCTCCTTCGACGGTCTTCGAATCGAAGTAGTACACGGAAACAAAGACGTTGACGATCACGAGAAAGAAGATCGCCACATAGACCGAGAAGGCGCGCCACTCGGCCCAGCTGTGCTCTCGCCGCCTCCGTCTGGGGCACCTATACATATTTCATGTAAAATGCCTAAAGGCAGAAAGGGGAATATGTTCCAATCCAAGTATGAAGCATGTAAAAGTAAGAGTATTAAACGATATTCCTATGGTGTAGCAAATGCGGCGCTTTGCGCCGCCCACCAATTTGTTAAAGAAAGAATAGTACCAGTATTGATTGAAAGAAAGCATTTTCGACTAAAATCATCCACACAAACTGCGCAAAGGTCACAACGACACGCTAGGATGTGCCGAATATGTTACCGCGTGTCGTTGTGACCTTTGCGCAGTTTGTGTGGATGATTTTAGTCGAAAATGCTTTCTTTCAATCAATACTGGTACTATTCTTTCTTTAACAAATTGGTGGGCGGCGCAAAGCGCCGCATTTGCTACACCATAGGAATATCGTTTAATACTCTTACTTTTACATGCTTCATACTTGGAACATATTCCCCTTTCTGCCTTTAGGCATTTTACATAAAATACTCTTACTTTTTGATTGGCGGAGCCAATCAACCCACGTTACCGATGTAGGCCACCTTGAGACACGACTGTAAAGGCTCTCGTACGAGTTTGACATATTTTGGTAACGTACGGGACGAGCAGGGCAATTTGGTAACACGCATGCAGGGCCTCCTGAACGAGCGGGGGGCACTTTGAGGCTCGCACAACACGAGTAGAACATTTTGGGACACGTATGCGGGGCCTCCTGAGCGAGCGGAGACACTTTGAGACACGCACAAAACGAACAGGACAATTTTGGGACACCTATGCAGGGCCTCCTGAACGAGCGGGGGCACTTTGAGGCACGCACAAAACTTAACAGGACAATTTTGGGACACCTATGCAGGCCCTCCTGAACGAGCGGGGGCACTTTGAGGCACGCACAAACTTAACAGGACAATTTTGGGACACCTATGCAGGACCTCCTGAACGAGCGGGAGCACTTTGAAGCACGCACAAAGCGAACAAGACAATTATGGGACACCTATGCAGGGCCTCCTGAACGAGCGGGGGCACTTTGAGGCACGCTCAAAACTTAACAGGACAATTTTGGGACACCTATGTTCACACGTTCTTCTTGTGTTTGCAAGAAATCTTTGCAAATCAATGTGTCTAAACAGTTTTTCGCCTGAAATATGGCATCGTCTCATCAATAAGACTTACAGAATCTGCCAACAAGCAGAACCTATCTTCACTAGGTGCGGAACACTGGACGGAAGTACTGAACCAAACGTTGACATGAAGAGAAATCTGAACAACCCCAATAAACAGGCAGAAATTGCACACAATGTTAGAAATTTCGCGCATTGTGCAGCAACCAACAGAAATCGACAGTATCGATGCCACATAGCACACAGGACACAGCGCGGGCGCGAATTGCACAGAAAACTCTGTGAGTAACCAGCAAAACAGGGCAGTGGGACAGAGCATCCACAGGCAGAGCCAGTTTGCCAGCAGTTACAAACTATCCAATCGGAGCGCTCTCAAAGCTATAGCCGCTGCTATATTCACAAACGGCAATATTGTTAGTTTGGTAAATGGCAATATTGCCAGGCGGCGCAATGGCAATATTGTTGTACTCACGAATAGCAATATTGTCAGTTTGGCAAATGACAATATTGTCACTGATCAGATCTCACGACGGTTGACAATAATGTTAGTTAGTTCGGTGGCAATATTGCCATCTTTGCAGCTACCAATGATGAAAGCACTCGAAACAACCATCGATCTAATGGACTAGCTTTGGCGTGTTTCCAATTGTTCCTCAACCTCGCAGGTTGGCCAGCACCTCATCGTCTTCGTCGCCGCTGTCACAGTCTTCAGTGCCCAGTGCGGCCGTCTGCACGGTGATCTGCTCGACCTCCATCAGGTACTGGTGCTGAATGCCCTTCAAATCCGTCCGCACTGCCTCCACCGCGCAAGACGGAAGACAGCGATTCGACCGCAGCCGAAATCCAGACAGGAAGATGGACTTGATCGAAATCTGGTCAGTGTCCATCTCTCCATTTGGGAGAAGCCGGTCCTTCCAGGTTCCCAGCAGTTTCCCATCTAGCCAGGCTACTTCGACAGTATCGGACTCTGTGAGCACGGTGAGAACTCTGCCGATCCAGGGTGATTCAATAGGATCAGTCTTGTTCTTGACGCAGTACTGGACGTCGGGCAGTGCGGCAACGTGGCTCCCAACCACTATCTTCTCAATCGAAATCTTGCAGAATTCGACAGGTGTTTTCTCCGCAAGTTCCACCTAGAAGTGTGTAATTTGTAGGCTTCTTTCTTTAGGAAGATCTTTCATGTTGTAATGACTCTGAATTG
>JASAMZ010003244.1:0-5000 GCA_030248115.1 Linhomoeus sp. GSCO2_2
AAGTGGTGGATACGCGCAGGTATGGCGAACGGAAATAAACAGCTAGAGCTTGCTCGGTAGGCTGGCCCGTCGTTGGGTAAATGGGAGACGGGACGGTCGCCCGATTGCGAAAGGGTGCTTGCTCTCGGCCGCCGGCAGAGGAGAAGAATCAGCGCGTGCGGCTAACCGGCGTTCTCTCGCTTCTCTTTCGTCCCCCTCTGTCTCTACAACTGATGATTCGCGCCGAAGGAGAAGGAGGCGTCGGCACCGCCGTCGTCGCTGTCGACAGTCATCATCACGAGGCCAAGAAGCTTCCCATTGTCTGCTTCTGCTGCTGCCCGCGCCGCCGGCCGAGCGCTTCGGCTTGCGACTGCGCGGCGGCGGCACCTGCGGCTTAAGCCAACCGCCCGACCGCCGGCCGCGACGACGGGAGATTCATCGCTGGTCGCGCACTCACTCGCGTTTTGTCTGTTTGCTGGCAAACGCGGCGGCGCGGCCCCCTCTGTCCTCTCAGCTTCTTCTTCTCCCCTTCAGCCAGATGTCTTTTCCAGTTGGAATTTCTCCCCCCTCTCTCCACTACCGAGCGAACCGGTTCTTGACCCTTCCCCAGCCGTCTCCCAGCCGATTCGCCTCCCAGTGGCCCGCTCCGCTCCACAAGCCTTCCGTCGTTGATCCTTCCAAGTTCACTTCCTGAAAGAAGACGACTGTTGTTGTTGTTCTTTGTAACTCGCGCAGTAGCAACATTGGCGCCGTCGAAGGTCGCGAAACGTTAAGCGTAGGGTAGGGTGGGAACGCTGTCATGCCGTCTTCAACTCAAGTCAACAAGTCCTCCCCCTCTTCCAATTTGCTCCCCCGTCACCGAAGAGCGTCGTTTGGACTCGGCTCGAAGGGGGGACGTCGGAATGCGCCGCCGAGAGAGAGAGAGCATGGGGGAACGTGCGCCGGCGCGCGATTGAGTACTCCCAGACGGGAGTGGCGCGCGTGTCAAGACAATCGGCAGACGACGACGTCAAGACAACGGGCGCCGCGCCGCTGTCAACAAATGGGACGGCGACGAGAACCAGTGCGCGTGCGTGTGAAGTCGTTTCCGAATTCTTCACGCTGACCGCGCGACGATGCGCCGCGCCGCCCTGCCAAAGTCGAATTAGGGCTGGCGATACTTATTTTGAGTCGGTCTGGGTCTGGATTGCAGCAACGACTTCCAAACAAAACAAGACAACTTCACTATTGGAGGTTTGTGTAAAGAAGCGACGACGTCCGAACCGCCGTCAAGATCGACTTTAAACTGTCGCCCACTATGCGTGTACCTACCTACATGCCTATGTACATACCAAAGCAGCAGCAGAGCGCAGTTTAACAACCATTCGGACAACCAGCGACTTATAGCACGTACGTATAATGAACCGACCTACTGTACATACCTAGGTAATTGTCAACCTCTGCGACTT
This sequence comes from Linhomoeus sp. GSCO2_2, assembly GCA_030248115.1. NCBI lineage: Eukaryota > Metazoa > Nematoda > Chromadorea > Monhysterida > Linhomoeidae > Linhomoeus > Linhomoeus sp. GSCO2_2. The sequence continues at coordinate 1,428 of JASAMZ010003244.1, forward strand.
GACGCTACCGTAATCCCTCCGCGCGTGAGCGACATATGGCGGCGATCATAAATATCGAATGGGCAGAATCGCCAAAGCGATAGCGAAGCAGATTCAGCTTCTGCTCGCGCGTCTCTCGGCGGGGGCAAAATTGCGAAGGCGAAAAAGAATGAGGAATGGGAATGGGAGGGCGCGCAAAAAACCGGGCTCGAGTTGAGTGGAATTCTCCACGGTCGATGAATGGACTGACAGAAGGGGGGGGGGGGGATGGAGTGCACAAATAAGATGATTGCGCGCGTGCGCCGGTCGCGCATCACGCATACTTTTGTTCCGCGTTCAGCCGCGGAGGAATGGCCGCCGAAGGAGGGAGACGCGGCGGCGACAATTCGGGTGCTGCTGGACGACGCCACCACTGAAACAGGCGCGGTAAATGGCGCGTCCTCCCTCATACTCCTAAAAGAAAGCGCGCCGCCGTCGGGAAGAACTGGTTTTCCCTTTCTGTCTCTGCCCACTTGATTGGTCGTCTTCTTCTTCTTCTCCTTCGGCCCTAGCCGTTTTCCCAGCCGCCTCCATCACCTTCGGACGCGCGACGCGGGAGAGCGGCGGCCGTTTTCTGCTCGCGCGCCGGCGCTCTCTCATCTGAAGTGCCCGCCTGCCGACTCGCGCGTGGACAGTCCTCGCGCTCTCCCTCGTCTCCCGCTTCCTCGCTATTTCTCCCTCGCTCTGTCGCGTCGCGCACACACTGGACGGTGGAGGCAGAGGCAAGGGGTGACTAGAAGACGAGGTTCTGGCGACCGCTGCTGGACAGACAGCTTGTCCGAAGCAGCAGCAGCAGAGCCAAGCGCCAGTAGAAAGGGCGGCGGAAGCGCCGGCATAAAAGAGAGCCGGGCTCGGGAGGGCGCAAGCTGGCAGTGGCTAGCGCGTCCGTCCACCAGCCAGCCAAGTAGCACCGAGTAGCACGCTCGGGTGAAAGGGAAGGAGGGAGGGGACTGGGCGGCAGACCGAAAGCCGAGAAGGGAGAGGGAGGGGGCGATTGCTTCACCGACGGACGGGCACCCCTCCCCCCTCCCCTCGCGCCAGGGAGTATGGTCCAGTCATCATTAGCGAACGGCCCAGGAACACTTGTTGCGTTGCGGCGTTGCCTCCCTGGAGAAGCCGTCCACCCCGCCGCCGGCGCTGTCTCCTTGTCCCGTCGCTCCTCGAAGCAGCAGACGCAGCAACGAGAGCGGAATAAAGGATGGCGGCGAGCAAACTCTCGAGGGGACGGCACGGCGCGGGGGAGAAGGGGCGAAGAAAGAAAGGGGCGCGCGATTATGCAAGCGGCTCGCTGGCCCCCCGAGCGAAGGACCGGACGGACAGCCGCCACGCCCAGTCAAGGGAGGGCCCATGACTGACTGGTCGACGACAGGGCGCCTATCTCCCCCGCCTCCTCCTTCTCCTTCGAGATGAACGAAGCGTGAGCCTTTGTCCGAATTTAGCGGCCCGTGGGGGGACCGATTGCGGCGGCGGCGACACGCGCGCGCTCTTCTTCTGTCCAAACAAGCGGTCGTCGCCGGCGTCGCCGGCGACGACGGACCTGCGTGCGTCTTTCTTATCGTCGCGCTGTCGCGACGGCGACGAGTTTGGCGGGGTGGCATGCGCACCCAAGATCGGGCCCAGAAAAGCGACCCCCCTCAACCCCAGGATCCAGACACAACTGGCTCCGAGAGGCTGCCGTCGACGCTTGGGGGAAAGAGTGGAGAGCGGGCGAACGAGCGAGCGCGCGAGAGAGGAGTAGACCAGACTGGCGGCGTTCTGGTTTCAGGCGGACGGGCGGCCGCTCGCTCTTCGATTAGCCGGCACGCCCGGCCGAGTCGTAGTACTACGCGCCTCTCTCCCACCCCTCCCTTCCTCCCTTTGCGAACGCAACGAACGCCGCCCGTGACAGCAGACCTCCCCCCCCCCCCCCTTTCTCCCCTAGGCTACCCCCTCCCTGAACGTTCTATCGATTTCCCCCTGCGCTCCATCCCCCTCCCCCTCCCCCTCTCACACCCATCTTGTGAATGATAGGATAGGGAGAGGAGGCTGGGCGCCAGCCAAAGTGGGGGGGGGGGGGGGGGGGGGTAGTCGGCGGCTGGAACGCGCGTAGTACGCGCTCGGCTGGGCCGGTTCCAGTTTCAGTGCGGCGCCGTTCGCGCAGCGTAACTGGGTCCGCTGCCGCCACCACCGCCGCGCGTCGTCGTCGAAGCGAGCGGCGCGGGAGAGAGAGATAACTCGACGGCAGCAGCGCGCGGGGTAGTCGTGAGATTGGAGAGGGGGCGGAGGGTGGAGTTGACGCTGCCGCGGCGCAGGCAGCGCCGATAACGGCCGGTCAGCGCCGCCGTTATGGCGCAATGGTCAGAGAGAGAGCGTGCCGAGCGGACGTTAACTCGCTGGGAATGGTCACATCTCTCTCCCTTGGAGGATGGGAGAGCGAGTGGGCGCTCCGTCGAATTGACAGTCGGCCAACGGTCGGGTGGCCGATCGATCTACCGGCCGCGAATGATGTGACCAGTGGGAGGTCTCTTAATCGGCCGGCCGGAGTCCATTTGTCCTTCTCCTTCGAGAAGGGCGCGGGAGAAAAATGGCCCATCTTAGAGTGGGCGTCGCCCTCCTTTTCTGACTCTCTCTGGAGGGGTTAAGCCACAGCTCGCCTGTCCGACGGCTGTCGGTCAGAAAAAGAAGCGGCCAACGAAGTAGAAGGGGGTGGGCAGAGGGGAGGTGGGGGGGGGGCAATTTTCACCAGCTGGCTCTCCTGAGTAATGACATAACACATGACGCAACGGCCGATTTTCCCTGCCCCTCGTCGTGCGCAGCCCGTGAACATACCGGACGCGGCGCGGCCGGCCCATCGGCACGTTTCACTTTGGCGCAATCGGTTCAGAGCAGCTACCCTTTGATTGATGCGCCTTTACCGGAACCGCAGGCGGCTTCCGCAGCCAACCAAAACAACAGTTGCTGCCATCGGCGGGAAGCGCGACCGGGACAATGACCGACATTGCGAGACTGGCACTCATGCTCATCTCGTGTTCAGTCAAGATCTATGCACTTTGAACCTTGGTAAGTCCCAAGCGGTTGTCGAATCAGGCTCCAGCGTGCGTGCGTTCGAGGTTCGACTTTCTTTGGGACGTCCGCATCCCATTGAGTGGTGTACAGTCTAGGTATGTTTGGCCTCGACGTACAAACCCGTGCGCTCACACCTCAACACACAAGCTGTACCGTGCAACTCTGATCACCTCCCGTGATCTGCATAGTATTGTGGCATATAAATAAGGGGATAAATATTTGCAGCTTTTAAATGGCACGTCCAGCTTTTAATTGGCATCTTGCGCTTTTAATTTCTGGCGGCCGAGAAACGCAGCGGTGCGCTTTTAATTTGGCCGGAAGCGCTTTTAAAATGGCAGAATGCGCTTTTAAATGGCAACTTGCGCTTTTAATTCCGTGGAAGCTGCGGAGCCATGCCGATGCAGACGGTGTGGGGATATGAGCGAGCGCACTGAATGGATGACTTTCTCGTTGCATTCTGTGTGCATTCGCGTAACTTGGATGTCAACAAGCTCCGGTATTAAAAAGTTG
>JASAMZ010003244.1:12500-75472 GCA_030248115.1 Linhomoeus sp. GSCO2_2
CCTGTAGGTGTGTTGCGAGGGAGCGAGCTTCTGGATACCATAGTAGGTAGCTTGTTACATGGAAGAGAAGGGACGGAAAAGGCTCTATAGAGACAGGTAGACGTCATGCTTTTGCACCAAAACTGGACCTGCACCATTTTGGCGAGTGGTGTAAATTTGTGAGCATGTGCGCGAGCCTCTAGACATTACAGGGGGGCATTCCGACCAAATGCAATATCGTCGCCAATGGGTTTGGAGACGAAAGTTCGCCGCAGTTACGCGAAAGAAGAGACGGCCATTGCCTGGCGCATCAGGCGATTGGCCACGGCCTGATTGACCAGCCGGCTAAGTCTGAACGAGTCCACCCCTTTACTGAACGAGTCCACCCCAAAACTACTGAACGAGTCCACCCCAAAACTACTGAACGAGTCCACCCCAAAACTACTGAACGAGTCCACCCCAAATTGCTGAACGAGTCCATTTCCACCCCCTTTACCGGCATCAGTGTAATGACCGTCTTCCTTGTTTCTTTACATTTCTTTCGTGCACAATATTCCTTTGAAAGCAGGCTATGCTTAGGCTCGCCCTGCGCCCACCATGCACAAGAGTCAGTCGACGTCGCAGTCTGGCGGGTCGAAGCTTAGGCTTAACGCGACCGGTGACCGACTTCAGGGCGCGCGGAGCGCGCCCTGAAGTTGGTGGTCGCGCTAAGGCTCAGCTGAGACCCGCCAGGCGCGACGCCGACCGAGTTTTAGTGCAAACTGTAAGTGGAATGAACACTCCTCCATCTATGTACTTCACCTCCTGCTCAGGCCGACTGTGCCCATTCCCTGCTAGCGATCGCGACAACTTTTACTTTGAAGCCCTAACAGCCTATGGGTCACGTCGACAAACTTCCCGCTGGCAAACAGGGGTGGACTCGTTCAGTAATTTGGGGTGGACTCGTTCAGTAATTTGGGGTAGACTTGTGATACAACTATTTGGCACTTCCGCTTGCATCCTAGTCAGCTTACGGTCTCACGCTAAAACCTTCTCAACCTGTTTCACTTTCCGTTTTAACCTTTGTTTGTCTGAGAGCGCTGCTTGCTAGGCTACGTACAAAAGCTGACGCTTGCCACTGGATTATGGCTCTTGGATTGTGGAGTGAACTGAACTGAAGGGAGCTTGCTCTAAACCAAGCTAAAGGTGGTACACAGAGGTACCACAAGTGGTGGCCACAGCAGGGCCACGTTCAGTAATTTTGGGGTGTACTCGTTCAGAAACTTTGGGGTGGACTCGTTCAGTAAAAGTGGACTCCAAAAGTAGTCACCGGCCAGCCAATAGCCGTCTAGACGGCAATCGCCTGATCGGTCGTCTCGTCGTATTAATCCCCTATCAAAAATTCACCAGTCACAACCAGTGTTTATGCCGTGGAATTCTAAATGGGGGAGTAGCAAATAGCATACCGTACACTGAAACTTCTACCAATTCCCCGAAGGGAAGTACATGACAGCGTCACAGCATTGTCGCGCGCAGAGTTAGTGACACTGCTTCGGTGTTTCCGTGTTGTCTGTCGGACTGTCTGTCACAGGCTTCTGCTTCAGTTTCGAATGCAGCAGCTACCTACCCTCTGTCGTGCCTTCCTCATACTGGCCTACCAGGCCTACTGCGTTCGCGCGCGACGTGAAAGTGTGACGACCTCTGCAGATTGCTTATGGAAACAGTCACGCTACTGCCTAATCTACCTACTTAGCCATCACTTGAGTAAGTGCAAAGTTCGACTTGAACAAAAGATACTGTAGGTACATCAAAATAGAATAGCAAGTTCCCCTTCATACAGTGCGCCGCTGCATGCATAGGCGCGGTGCACAACCCCCCCCCCCCCCCCCCCCCCCTAGAGGGACGTCCCGCAACCAAAATGTAATTAACGCTGCCGCTAAACGCCACCGACCGGGAAGTCGCTCCGATAATTCGGCGCCAGTTGACATGAAGTTCGCCCCTTTCCGATCGTCTCTAGTGAGTAGTAGTTCCCTTTTGCGCAAATGGGGGACGACAACGACAGCGGCCGACCTGCGCGCCTCCGTGTGTCGAGAGTGCAAAGCAAGTGACACCTATGCACTGTAAGAGCGTAATTTGGGCGCACTCAACTCTCAACTCAACCGGTTTGACAGCGTCGCCCTATGGTGCCCACGTGGGTTGAGATGCGGGTGTCCCCTTCCGTTTCGCTTGAGTTGTTGTCGCCAATTTCGCCCTCTCTCCCTCGCGCGCTCGTTCTCTCTGTCGACGTCGAGCGGCGTTGCACCCGCGTTTTCCAGCGGAAAGGACGAAGTCTGCTTGCGGATAATACTTCGGTAGGCCGCTTGTTTGCTTGGCCTAAAACTTTTACCTACTACATACCTGGTCGAATACCCATTCCTACCGTTATTTGCATCTCCCTATACAGCGTCGAATCTGTTCACTAGTGCCTTGAAGTGTAGAAACAGTAGAGGAAACGCCTTTAAGGAAAATTCCGGCACTCAGCAAAGGATCCGTGACTAGCCCAATAGCACACTGTTGAAAGCCACTTCATCATTGCAGATCGAGCCAACTGTTGAAGAATGCTCTCCAAGGCTACCGCCCTGACCGGAGGGATGGAAGGGTCGAACTCCACGGTATAGTACATCTTACAGTACATACCATAAATCCTTCAATAAGCGCCCCCTCGAATAAGCGCCCCCCTCCAATAAGCGCCCCTCCTAGAGGAAGGTTGAGAAAATACGCCCCCCCCCCCCCCCCGATAAGCGCCCTCCTTTTGTAAGTACCAGTAGCGCTAATGCGCTCTGTGACCATTCCTAACACAAGATTGGGCTACCCATGTATGGCAGCACTACTACTAATTGCAGGTATTCTGATCAAAAGAGCAAGCGCCCCCCCCCCCCCCCCCCCCCAACCCCCCCCCCACCCAATAAGCGCCCCTCCTAGAGGAAGGTTGAGAAAATAAGCGCCCAGGGCGCTTATCGGAGGATTTACGGTATACTACATCATTGTACATCTTCTGCCGTGGGTGTAGTGTAGACTGCACGAGTGTTTGATCATTCCCGTGCGGAGATTTGAACTGGGAGGGGGCGCCAGTTGCGTACGAGTTACTGCACTTACAGTACCCTGGTTTGCTTACTAATTACATATGTAGGCAGCACCGAATAGGTAATCCCAAAGCGTCGTGGGGTCAATTTCCACAACACACACAGGCGCTGACGGCGGGCGGCTCTTCCTACGAATGCAGCGTGGAACACGAGGGTTGGAGTCACACGCTGCACGACGACTGGAAGTGCGTCTGCAAGACTGACTGGAAGGGCGAGCGATGGTGCGGATGGTGGTGACAGAAGACGGAAAATTGATTGGAATGGAGAGAGCCTGTGTGATAGGACCGATTCCCTTTCCTACTCTCACTCTCGATTAGGTAGATGAGTTTTAGAGCTAATGCACGTAGAAACGATGCGACGAAGCATCGAAGTGCCCAACGTTTCGTGAGATGCCGACGCAGCCTTTGGAAATAGGAAACGCTTTGTTGCTTCTTCTTCTTCTCTGACCAGTCGTAGCGTAGTCGCACAATTTCTATTGTTGATCAAAGTTTCACTTGGACTAGGCAACACTGGAATTATACTCGCATTGGAGAGAATTGATGTGATGAATTGGCCCTGTCTGTGCTCGTCAGTACCGCAACCCAAGCAAAGGTCAACAAACAAACATACAGTGGCCCGTGGGAGACTGAACGAACTGTCATTGGGACACTCATAGCATAGTCATTGTAGCTATGATAATCGCAATCGAACGTCATACATAGTGCAGATGAAGGTACTTACTTCTACGGTAGTCTCGACAGGGGGAATTGTTGAACGTGGCCAGAACAGGCGCGCGCTGAGAGTCGACGCATGCACGACGGACAGTAGTGGTGTTCTCCCCTGCAAAGCAGTGGTGTACGGTAAGTCACACGGTAGGTCGGGTTACGGTAACTGGGCAACCCTATGGTTTATCATTGGACGGTAGGTCTGGGTTATGGTAACACCTACAGTTGATCCGTCAGACGTCGCGCGGATTACGGTAACTCCTACGGTTGCTCCGGGAGAATTTTTTTCGACCAAAAGAATTCCGGTAATTCGTCCGGATTCGAACCGGCGACCGGCTGCATCGGAGTCCGACGCACTACCCACGAGGCCATAAGCCCGTTTGTAGTGAAGTCTTAGAAGGCACTTATAATGGACTTTGCCGACCACACTGTACAATCACTGATCGGCGGCGCTCTTTGACTGATTGCCAACTTGCATGAACTCCATGAAACCAGTACACAATTGGTGAAAATTCCAGCTTGACACCAACTTCCATCTTGACACATCGAAACGCGCCTCACATGTTTGAAGGAGGCGGAGCCAGACGAGCACACTGCAGCTTGGCAAACTGAGACGCGCAACACATGACGACATTATGAGTTGGAGCAAGGTAACTTCGGAACAAGTAGCGAAATCGCCATGTAGAGAACGGTAGCGGAAATGCAGCCGGAGTTGTAGGGTGTAAACTCAGACGTCGATGTGGCGCATCCTGACGGCGAGAATAAACCGACGGCGAGAATCCTGACCTGCACGCGCGAACTATAGTCAATAATCCGAGGCGTCGAAAGTGGGGTCGTACTTCTCAAGCAAGCAAAATTTGCGCTTGATGCTCTCATCCAGATTGGCCAGCTGCTCTCTCACCTCTGAAGCGTCGATGGGATTGGCGAAGCTGTTGCAGCTGAACTGGACCTCCAGCAGGCGCAGGCGCTCGGGCATCAGGCGATTGCGTAGCTCATCAGATAGCTCCCGGCAGAATGCGTCGACATCCTCCTTGTCGACGTCGACGTCGTCTTCGTCGTCGCTGCTGGGCGTGTAGTCGTCGTCGCCGTCATCGTGGTCGTCGTCAACGATGAAATCTCGGTCGGACTGAGTCTCCACGTCTGGTAAAGTTTGGAAACACATGGGATATTGAACTGTTGTGATTTTCAGAGCAGTTTAAATTTGAAACAATTGAAACTGTTTGGCAATAGTTGAAACAAACAAACAAACGAGTGGTACGAACCTTCTTCTTCTTCGTCGTCGTCGTCGTCGTCGTCGTTGTCCATGTCGCCACCGTCGTCGTTGTCGTCACCGCCGTTGAAGTCGCCATCGTTGAAGTCGCTGCCATTGCCGTCGCCGTCGTTGTGGTCGTCGCCGTTGCCGTCTTCGTTGGCCTCATTGCCGTTGTGGTCGTCGCCATCGTTGTGGTCGTCGCCCATGTCGTTGTTGTCGTTAGCGTCATTGTTGCAGCTGCCATCAGTGTCGTTGTCATTGAACTCGGCCTTGGCCGCTTCGATCGCGTCGAGCAGTCGGTCGCGCTGGCGAATGAAGGAGCTCTTGATTCTGCAGAAGCCGCCTCTCTTTACGGACACACTCTTCAAAATGGCTCGGGTGTTCTTGTTGAAGTGCTTAAATTTCGATTCTAGGGCCAGAACGTGCTCCAATGAATAGGCCTTCTTTAGCAGCACGTCTCGCGTCTTCATCTTCAATCTCGTTTCTGGGGAAGACAGACAGGCTCAAAGTTTTGGAGCAGCGAACGAGTTTGGGTTATGACAAATTCGAAGACTGGCGTAGTGGCCTCCTTCTTCCTCAGCCGCCGTTTCCTCGGGTGCTAACGCCTGCTGGCTTCCTCGGTCCCTCGGCACCGGTACCTTCCGTTTCCTCGGGACAACAGGCGCCTGCTGTTGCGCGCGCGCGCGCGGTCTGTCTTCGTCGGACGACGGCGCGGGCTTGTGCAGAGTGAACATACGCTTACACAATAAAGTTAGCCGACGGCAATGCCTGAGCTGTCGGAACTGGATATTATCTTCTTGCGTTGCTTTGCATATTGCTGCGAGATCCTGTTGTACGAAGCCGAGACAAACGCCTGCGATTTCTGCTCCCAAGAATTTCCGTTGCCGACCGGACATGACTGCTGTGTTCTGCCCAAGTTTCTCTTCCGCCGTACTGTTTTGAAGGAGCTGCTGAAGATTTGCCCCGAAACTCACATCATCGAAGTTTTTGCCTCGTCCGTCGATCGCTACAGCTTCGTCACTCCTGGAGACGTCGCCCGCTTCTTCAGTGAAAGTCCTTTCCGCCGGCTTCGCGACGACTTCGCTTTCCTAGAGGGAGCGATAGAGCGCCTCTACCCCGACGACCAATCAGCGCAGAGCGGCGGCGGAGACGGATGGGCGGTGCTTGACGACCGCTGGCTACCTCCATTCCTCAATTAGCCAACTTCTTTTGGAAGAATCTACCTGGCAATCACGTAACGAATATCCCTAGCGCTTTCGCCCGAATTCTCCTTGACCATGATTATCCAGTGCATCAACGCCTACCAGTGCGACGTCACCGCAAATGGTGCACAAGTCAAGTTTCAAATCCTGAAGCCCGCCGCGAGAAAGCTGAAAGACCGTAGCGGTCTCATCCTGGATGCTTACTCGCTGAAGTTGGCATCGGAGAAGGTCAAGAACCTCTCCAAGTTGGTAGCCAACGCGGACTGCCCCCTGCCGGCCATCGACGCTGTCTTCCCTCCAAACACCACTTCCCTACGTCAGGACCAGCTCCATCTCATCGGCACTTCCAAACAGGGCGAGATCTACCGACGCGTCGTCAACCTGCAGGGCTCTGCCTTCCACCCGCACACGGACCTGGTGGTGCGCTTCAAACTCTTCAAGGACGGACCCAAGACAGTGCTGGCCGGCTTCAAGGTACGTTCAAATTTTAAATTTGGTATGCAACTTGAGAGCGAGTGTATGTCAAGCTTGAGAACGAGTGTGTGTCAATAACGCCTTGAACAATTGTCGTGATGCTAGCCCATGTTAGATTGACAAACTGTGAGTTTGGGATGGGTGCAAAGCCAGCATGAATGAGTGTGTCAGACTGACGGTACAGTAACCTGAAACAATGGTTCAGTTCGCCTTCATCGGCTGCAACGAGATCCAGTGGGGCGTGCCATTCCCGTTCACCGACGTCGTCGACGTCTTCCGCATCTTCAAGCTGTTGGGTTGGCAGGGCATTCTACAACAGCAGCTCCCCGTCGCGCCCACGGCCGCCCAAGTGGTCTCGACCTTCGCCACCGCCCTACACGCCAAATTGGCCAGAAAGAAGGCCAAGGAGGACCTTCTCAACGAGGTGGACGAACTGACTGGCGTCGCCCAGGCCGAGTGGTACCACTGTACGCCAGAGGTCGTCGACAGAGCCCTGAAGTCGCAGCCCGGGACCCTGCGCGACTTGCTGACCACCGTCGCCGGGCCCAACCAAACCTTGTCTGAGAGCGACCTCCACACCACTGTGAACTCGTCCAACCAGCTGATGGGTGCCGCGGCGACGTCGACTGCTTCCGCGCGCCTGGTGGTCGACTTGTTGAACCGCTTCTTGGAGAGTTTGGCGATCCACGACAGCAGCTACCGTATCGCCTGCGACCAGCACGCCGACCTGCAGGGCAGTCTGTTCGTCGAGAACCTCATGGAGGAGAACCGCCAACACCGCAGTTTGGAGGATGAGGGCTTCGAAGACGACGAGGAATATTAGTCGCCATTGTAATGGTCAAACGTACAACGCACACTCTTCTACGAGCTCGCACACGACTACAGTACAAGCTACAGTCGCCGCCTGCTTCTCTTTCCTGCGCCTTCGCCTCCATTTTGAATTACTCCTACTGTTGCACGTGTTCGAATTTCTTCGGCATACTGTTCCGTTCTAGTGACTCTAAACGACTCGTCATACTGTACCTACGCTTCTGTTCTCTCGTCTGCTTCACACGTTTCCTATGGTAAGGCGAACACTTCTGTTGAATGCTGTACTCTACGTGTTGCAACTACAGTTGACAAGTCATGTATTGGAGTGCTGTACTCTACTTGTTGCAACGACAGTTGTCAAGTCGACGATTGGTAGGAGTTCAAACAGTGGAGTATACTGCGCCGTCAGACGACCTGTATGCTTCTCTTTTTCTCCCTCAACACTCCTCCTCCTCAACACTTCACAACCACACAAACAACATTGCAAAGGGCGGCGCCCGCCGGCTCGGTCTTGTTCGGCGCGTTGGGGCAGGTGGCATCGTGGGCGGTCCGTCGTCTACGCCCTCCCGAAGACCCAAGCCTTCTGCCATTCGAGCAGGAAGCCGGACTCGCGAATCTCGCGGACGAACGCCCCGCAGAGCGTCTGAGGCAGCCCGCTACCGTCGCGGCGCATGGCGCCCCCTGTATCGTTGTTTTGACTGCCTGATTTGATGGGCAAGCAAAGCGAGCTAGTGTTTAATACCAATCAATAGCTACATATTAAAGTAGGGCATGCTACTAAAGTTGCAAACCTTACTTTCCAAAGAATAAATTCTGGTAAAAGTAATTCGAATCATAACTAGGTAACCTCGGGCCAGCTTCTCGCATGCCTCCTTGAAATGGTAGGAGATGGCGTCGTAGGGGGTCGCCTGCAGCAGTCTCCGCACCGTGAGCTTCATGCGGTTGTCGCCCTCCTTGTCAAGCAGGGCCAGTATGGCCGCTTCCTTCTCTTGCATGGTCGCGTGGGCAAGGCCGTCAATGACTTGAGCCATTCTCGTACTTGTTCTTGCGAGATGGAAGATTGACTTGCGAGCTGGGAGTATGAAGGAGAGTAGTAATTATACCAGTGCAACATATATTAACATGTATGCGTTATGAAGATGCGCTCCAATATGCGCCGCAAAACTACAAGGAGAAGCCGCCGTGGTTGTCATCCACAGAAGTCACACCAGGGTCGGAGTGTCCATCCCATCACACGCCGCCTAGCATACCACTACATGTGCACGCAAAACTACGCGAGCGCATACATGTGCACGCAAAACTACGCAAGCGCATACATGTGCACGCAAAACTACGCGAGCGCATACATGTGCACGCAAAACTACGTGAACGCAAGGGAGGAGAATGCTGCCCGCAAACTAGGAACCAGCTAGGTGCCATTGTCCACTCACCCACAACACCAAGCATAAGACAGCGCGAGCAAAGGAGAAAATTCGACGAGTGGAAAAGCGAAATGAAAGCTCTTGTGGAGGAGGACAGCTAAAATCTTTGTCTCGTTATTGTTTCGCAGTTGGAAGCGGCGTGGGCGACAGCGGCCGAGTTTATCTACAGTCTGTCAATTCACAGTTGGAAGCGGAGTGGGCGATGGCGGCCGAGTTCATTTGCATGTTGGAAGAGGCGTCGGCGGCGGCAACGTCGACCGAGTTCAATAACAGACACTGCTGGATGTGACGCAGTTCGTGTGCAGTCATGTGGTTGTTTCATTGTTTGTTCTTTGCCCTCGTTCTCACAGCTGGTCGGCGAGTTGCTTCCCAAACAGCGCCGAGCAATTGGGGTGGACCTCATGCGACGACGTCTGATGTCCCCGCCAGATTCTTTCGCCACACGTCGTCGGCGATTGAACAGATTACGATGTCTGTTTGCTCGGACGCAAGCGCACGCTTAGAGCGCATAGCAACAGACGTCGGAAAGTTCCTCGGACAACAGACGTCGATTCGTCGGGACAACAGACATGTGTCGGCCGAGGAAGGCGCTCTTGATTGATTGGAAGACGACGTCGGTGACAACATACGAACGACGACGAAACTTTGCACGAGATGCACAGACAAGCACAGACGACTTCATTCGGCCAGTCTGCAGTTACCAATTAGCAACATGTTCCAAGCAATGGACGACCTAAGCGAGTGTGGGGATCTGTTCTTTTCAGACACCGTTCCATGGATCAACGCCCTGCCATCAGGATCGTCGACTGAGCCGATCACTCCGCCACTGCCGCAGTCACTCCAACAGCAGCAGCACTTGGTTCTCGACAACACAAATCAGGTTCGTGAGTTGATCCAGTTCTCTTTTGTTTGGATTTTATGTCGAGTCTGAATTGAACGACGACAGTGCATTACTTGAATCGAATGCATTTCTAGTTTGTGGTCAAGTCTGAATTGAACGACGACAGTGCATTACTTGAATCGAATGCATTTCTAGTTTGTGGTCAAGTCTGAATTGAACGACGACAGTGCATTACTTGAATCGAATGCATTTCTAGTTTGTGGTCAAGTCTGAATTGAACGACGACAGTGCATTACTTGAATCGAATGCATTTCCAGTTTGTGGTCGAGTCTGTGTTGAACGCTAATTGAGCTTTGTTGATTCAGGGCCTGCCGGTTCAGTCGGCGCTCGACTTCCCTCCGTTGGCCTTTGCGTCCAACCAACAGCAGGGGCACTTCCCGCAGCAGCAGATCGACGGCTACTCCTACAGCCAGCGCTCTTCTTCTCCCTCCTCTGTCGGCGCAGTGCCGGCGAGGTCCCAACTGCAGCCGCTGCTCACGCACAACCAGCAGCAGCAGTGGTCGGTTCAAGGCCACAACTGTCAGCAGATGCCATTCGAGAGCCAGCAGGGACACTTGGGCAACCACCAACAGCCTCAGCAGCAGCAGCAGTCTGCAAGTTGCTACTTCACACAGTCGCCGCATCCGCCCCAGGCGCCACACCCCCAGGTGCTTCGTGATCTCAATCAGCAGCAGCAGCAGCAGCAGCAGGTTCACGGCCAGCAGCAGCAGGTTCACGGCCAGCAGCAGCAGGTTCAGGGACAGCTTCCTGCTTGGTGGCGTCCAGAGCACAAACGCCTGCGCCAAGAACAAATGCAGAAATGGGTCAAGTACCCCAACACTCCACTCACCAGAGAGTGCCTTGCCTGCGGTCGGATCGACATTGCGCTGAACGACTACAAGCACACCCAGAAGTGTTTCTACGGCAAGCAGCAGTGCACGGCTCATGACGACGTCATCTACGCTGTCTTCGCCACGGCCGACAAGTTTGGGGCAACAGTCAAGGACAAGCTCGACATTGTCGACTTCTTCAAGCAGTCCATCAAGAGCGGGCAGGCCTACAGCCGCAAACGGGTGGAAGCGTACGAGAGCAGCACTGGCAACTACCGCAGGAAGAGACAGCAGTGAGAGCAGCAGCAGCCGTCACCCGACAAGTGCAAACTCTGGAAGTGTAACTGTTTCTACGAGCGTGTGAATAGCTTCGGATCTGTTGCTGCGAGCGTGTGAACAGCTTTAGAACTGTGTCTGCGAATGCTTGTCAGTCTACGAATGCTTGTCAGCCTACTCACATGCGTACACATATAAAACGTTTCAATTTCAAACAGTTTGAAAGTTGCGCACGCAAGCTTTGTGTTTGAACGTTTGAATTATACCAATGGTTGTACGAAACGTTTCATTTTCAAACAGTTGAAAGTTGCACATTGCACGTACACGCATGGAGACACGACAGACAGGTTCGATCGCGCAATAGGTAATCAGCAGGACTTCTTCTGATCCTTAAACATGCGGTAAAGACACCAGCTCAATGCCCACCCTTCCTTGTCAGTCATTTCCAAACCGATACCCACACAGCGATCGCCTTGGAAGCGTTTTAACTGCACGGACCACACACGATAGACGTCGTCCTTGCCCTTGCCGCCGCGCATCGTGACTTGCAGGCCGCTGTTAGCGATCGGCAGCGACAGACCGTAGGCGGAGCGCACAGGGAAGGCGGTGCCACAGCCTTGCTTCTCCCAGAGCTTGCTGGCGATGTCCAAAGGGTTGGTATCGGTCGCCACGTCGATGGCCGACTTGATCGAGTAGAGGAGGTTGCTCACGGTGATCGCCTCCTCCTTGGTTAGCTGCAGGCCGAACTGCTTCTTGTACAGGATGGGCTCGCCCTTGTCGGTCGTTACGCACAAACAGCCCATATGCGTTCGAATACTGTAGCGTAGAGTCTGAAATCAAAATGCTTAGTCATAACACAAGTACTGTATTCCTTGCTGAGCCTTCAATACCGTAATCGCCTACACAAACTGAAGCAGATGGATAGATCTAACCTGTAGCTTTCCGTCCTCGCATTGTCGAAGGTACACGAGGTCACGAACTTGACGTTCTTCGCTGGGTGGTGGGTTGGAGAATGGAACGAGCTTGGTGAACGGGGCATTGACGCTGGAAGCCATTTCTTTCTTTCTTTCTTTCGACGATCGGCAACTCAGTTTTGGGTTGAAAAGGGAATGACTGGCTCGAAGTGCGGCCGGCCGGTGGCGGCCCGATGAATTAGCCGAGGAAAAGCGCCGAGGAAAGTACCGGGGAAAGCACCGAGGAAATTCCCGATGAAACGTCATGTTGGCGTGCGATTGCCTTTTACTCGAGTAGTTATGATCTGGTCTCTTTCTAACAAATACGACAGCAACTCTAGTTCGCCATTGACTTTCACGAATATCCTGCCAGATTCGAGTGTTTGCTGGCTGAGCAGTGCCACCCACGTTTGTCTCTCAAACTTGGTCCTTTCCAAGCCTGCCAAGAACAACGCGACCCTCCAAGTGCTCTGCACCCTCACCAAAGGTCAGTCCCTGTTGTATAGTTTGTCTGTCCACTGTCGTCGTACCTAGGTACATATGTATTGTCATTCAGGGCGCTTTGTTGGCGGAGAGCGCATCCAGTCTCTTGGGTTTGTGAGTCTGACGGAAGGTAGGCGCACCATTGCCCTTCCACCCAACCGGCAGCTACAGGAAGCGGCTCCCTCCCGTGTAGCCACTGTTCGTCTGGTTCCAGTGGTTCCGTCCAACCCCATAGCCTCTGACGCCGAAGTCTACCTGGACTTGGAGTTTGTCGAGATAGATGCGGTTCGTGGCCCCTCCCCATACCCAAGAAGCTGAACTGCTGGGCCCGTCTGAAGGCTTGCTCCAACTTCAACGCTCCCTGAAAGGCTTCACGATCGCCAGAAAGCCCCGGAAGCAGACGGCCCCTCGCAAACGGCCTACTGGGCCGAAGAAGACCAAGACCTGCAGACAAAGAAAACAGAACACAGGCGCCGGCAGCAAAAGGAAGCAGAAGCCAGCCGCCGGTGGTAAGCAGAAGAAGAAGCCGGTCGCCCGCAAGCAGAAGAAAGCGGCCGCCGTTCCCAAGCGCAAGCAAGCAAAGAAAACACCACAGACGAAGAAGAGGCAGAACCCGAAGAAGGCCAACTACTGAATCATGATCCCAAGGACCGTCTTTGACGACCGCTTCGACATATTCCAGAAGCCTGAACTCAACTCTGACATCTCTAAAACCATCAACCGGGTCTTCTTCCCTCTAACACGCCAGACTCAGCAGCACGTCTTCCGACTGCACGAGTCAGATGGCTTCCTTGACACGGCGTCACTGCAACTGGCGATTCGCGGCAAAGTCAGACGAGAGAGGGCGGACGGGACCTACGGCAACGTTCCGCCTCTTGTCAGAGGCCCTGTGGTGGTGGATGGGAAGCTTGTCGTTGTCAAAGAGGAGGCGCTTCAAGACGGCAAGAAAGTCAACATCTACAGCGAGCAGACCGTTCGAATCGAGAAGGAACAAGCCCTGCAGCACGCCCTGGTACCTGTCAACTACTTGGCTGCCGGTCTGTTCTCTGATGTGTCGCTCAAGCTGAACAACAGTCAGATTGACAACAGCTCTAGAGGCCTCTACTTCTTCCAGTCTCTCATCAACACTCTGCTCAGTGTCACGAGTTACGAGGCAGCCGCCAATCTCGAGACAGCCTTGTGGGCTCCTGACGACCCCTACACATTGGAAACCGAGACCCAACCATTCGCCAAAAATGAAGGCGCCACCGAGCGATTCTGGCGCAGCTCGGCCAACAAGACGCTGGAACTGTCGGCCCCACTCTTCATTGATGGACTGTCGAATATCAACGGAGCGAAATTGGTCCCACCACAGATCATCCCAGAGGTCACGCTGACCATGGCCAAGCCCTCCTTCTATCTCACAAGCATTGACGATGACAAAGGGATATTCGAAATTGAGACGATTTCTCTGACCGCCACCTACCACATCATGAACTCAAAGAGCATGTCGATCTACTCGGACCTGTTCCTGTCGAAGCCGTCGCGACTGGGCTTCCTTCAGGCCATAATGAACTGGGAGTTTGTCAAGGCGTCGAGCAGCGGCTACCGATTCACGCTGGAAAGCACAATGACGCCTCAGGGGTCCCTGCCTCACCTGGTAATCCTGACCTTCACAACGGCGAGCTCCTTCACTGGCGACTTCAAGCGGCATAGTGGCTGGCTTCGAGGAAACAACATCAAGTCAGTTGTCATTGACAAGCCGGACAGCCCTACAGTAACCCTCAAGGCTGAGAGCGATCTCACAGAGCTGTGGGTCTACACCATGCAGCAACTGGGTGTTGACTACTTCACCAAGGCCCTGCCCCTTCTGGCGCCGAAGCCCTACGCCGGCAACTTCTTTGCCTTGGCCATTGGCACGTCTCGTACGGGCGGCTCTGCGGACAGCCTTCCCATCTCCAACTCGACTCTCACCGTCACCTTCCAATTCAAGGTATGTACACCTTTTACGCATGTTGTACCTATGTACATATGTATATGCATTCATACGGTATTCCTCGGTAAGTTCTTCGGTAAATTGCTCGGGAGTTTCATCGGGCCATTTTCAGGCTGCTCTGCCCGAGGACCTCATATTGGTGCAGTCGGCGTTGTGTCCCCGTCATTTGGTGCCGAACCCCCACTCGACTAACGTCGAGCTGGTTTGATGGACGAGGGAGATCGACAACTCCGGACCGAGTTCTTCGCTTCCCCTGCGCGTGTGACTCTCATTGCCCCGAGCGGTAGTGGCAAGTCCGTCTGGATTGCACGCTACCTGTCCCACTACGCCTGCACCTTTGCATCCGTCCACCTGTTTCATACCATACCGTCACCCTGTTATCTGGAGTGGTCTGCAAAGTATCCCAACTTGTACATAGAGGAGCGGACGCCCAGCGAGTTTCTGGATTACTTGGCGGGTGAAGGCGTCGGCTCTCCTCCTCCCAAACGTCTCTGCATCTTCGAGGACTACCTGACGACGACGAAGGTGCAGACGGACCCTCGCCTCTTGGAGTTCTACACCGGCTCGGCCAACCACTACAATCTAACAGTCCTGTGCTCCGCCCAGCTTCTCTTCGACAGCCGATCGCAGATTAGAGAAATACTGCTCAACTCTACCGTCCTGGTCCTGTGGTCGTCCGCTCGCGATCGCACACAGCTGCGCACCCTGACCCGTCAGGCTGTACCCGACGCCGACCATCGCTTCCTGGAGCACGCCTTGGCGCTTACCAACAAGGACAGCTCCTCCAAGCACCAGCAGCCCATCTGCTTGCAGCTGAGCAACTCCTTCTTCGACAACAGACTGCGAGTGGTCAGCGGCTTGTTGGAGGACGAGTCTCTGGTTGTCTACCAAGCTACACGTCGCCGGCGCTGATGCCCTTGCCCGGATACCTGCAGGATTCTCTGGTCGACTTACAGAGGGTGGTCAAGAACGGTTACCGTATTGGCAGCAGCGACAGCAGGGCGGACCGATTCCTAGAGCTTTACCCTCTGACAGAAGCCCGGGTGAAAGCGCTGTGCGACTTGGCGCACAACAGCCTCTACAACCCGACCATCAAGCTCTGCTACGCCGCCAGGGAGGCGCTGAAGACGCACAGGGAGGACTACATCAAGTTGGCCGATCCCAAGGTCTCTCTGGCCAGTAAGACGCGCCTGATCAAGAAGAGGGGCCACAAGTTTGGGTACACGTTGGCCAAGTTCATGCTGCTCCATGTCAACCGCGTCGACAGCTAAGGCCATGCGCCTCATACCAGCCGACCTGTACAACAAGCTGCTGAAGATTCACACGAGTAACATCGCCAGCAACAACGAAAGCAGTCACAAGTCGCCGCGATCGTCGCCTTCTCCGACGCCTCCGCCACAGACGGAAGGTGCAACGATGACTGTCGACGACGACGCCACTGACGACGACGACAAAGCCGAGCGGCAGGAATCGATCGACAGCATTGTGCAGCTGATGCCAAAGAACAATCGCCGCAAGGCACGAGCCATTCTCGAGTTGGGCAACATCCCCTTCCAAAGAAAGTCGCTGCGCGTCATCTATAAAGGTAACCAAGTCGGGTCACACATATTGGACTTGTTGCGCTTCGTTCTGTCGCCTCCGTTCATTCAAAGGAAGTTGAAACATCCTGCCGACCTCAGAGACTTCTTGGATTTGTTGGAGAGTAAGCCGTCGATACCGAAAAGTTTCTACAGTGTCGTGAAGAAACCAAACAGTAAACAACCGCGAGTGAACTGGATAGCTCTGTACTGAATTGTCGTCGCTCGTTTATGCGTTGTGTGACGTTCGTACCGCATCTGTATTATCTCTGGCGCGTGTAACATAAAACCGAATGTACGTGTGTGTTGTCAAGACAAAACAACGACTGGCAGCACTCAAACGAATGTGACTACTGTAGACGGCGCAAGGCATATGCAGCCGTCTCCCTTCCCTCCCTCCCATCCCTCCAACAGAAGGGCGCGCACAGTTAGCGCACACAGACGCGATATAAGTGGCGCCTGTTGTCCCGAGGAAAGACCGACGAATACGCCGAGGAAATTCCCGATGAAAAGCAGAAGTGACGTAGGGTCTACGCACGCATAGTCATTCGACTCTATTGCAGCAACGATGAAACGAATTTCAACTGGCCAAAACCCAGGCACTAGTGGCACTGGCAACAACGCTCCTTCTGTCAACGGAAGGCCACCCTTCCTGTCACCGCAGTCTTCTCTGTCTGCTGACGACGACGGGCCGCCCTCGCTGCTGTCTCAGAGTCAAGCCTCCTCGTCTGCTGACGACGACGGGCCGCCCCTGCTGTTGCCACAGTCTCCCAAGTCTGCTGGTGACGACGACGACGATGGGCCGCCCTTCCTGCTGCCGCAGTCTCCCTCGTCTGGTGATAACGAAGGGCCGCCGTCGCTTCTACCCCAGAGCACCGCTTCCGAGTCTGCTGCTAACGAAGGGCCGCTGTCGCTGGTGCCGCAGAGCAGCGCTTCCGAGTCTGACGACGACGACACAGCGCCACCGCTGCAGTTGGAACCACAACGAAAGAAGCGTCGTTATCGCAACCCGATTGACGATTACGGTAACCTGCCGCCGCCTGATCCCGTCGCTCCTCCAGCAGACTTGAACCAGACTTATGGCGACATCCATGCCGAGGTGATTCGAGCGAAGTGGGACATGATCCGCACACAACACATCAGAGGCCATCAACACGTCGAGTATTTCAATTGCCGTCTTCGTCATCCGGTCATCGACGGAGAAGAGATCAAGCGACTGCTGGTTGCGGCCTTCGACACAAAGTCGGTCGTATTCAAAGTCAACTTTTCAGTTGCGGTGCTGCTCACTCACAGCGAAACGGTTAGTGGTTTTGATTTTGTTACAGTAACCGTCTGATGTACATAGGTAGCGGCAGCAACACCAAACCATAATGTTCCATATAGACTCCATGTGGTTTTGTGCAGGAGTCTCTGCATACCTGTTCTAGTGTAGGAGCTCGCACGATTGTGAACCCAAGAACAATCTTACAGAAGCCTCTGCATACATATGTCCACCTTAGTTGGCGTATCAGAACAGTAAGAGTATGGATGACTGTCGTCAGAGTTAACTGACTCTCTCTCCTCTCTTTGACAGAACGAAGTGCGCTACTTCTGGGCGTCGGCCGGTGGGAACAGCGCCTTCTTCCACAAACCGGAAATGATTACCACGAGAGACGACTACAGACGAATTCTCGACATGGTTGATGCGAAGGACCTGATTTCCCACGCGATGCTCACGAGGCCGGATACGAAATGGTACTTTACTAGAGCCATTAACCTACAAATCAAGCTATTCCTCATGGCCGATCGCGGTCTCATAGGGGCGACCGGCGCGTCACTGGTGCCAGACTACATTAAGAGTTCAAAAACGGTCATGCCCTTGTTGGCTAATCCCGATGGGAGGCGGTTTCACCATCAGGACTGCTTCTTCAGGTCAGTGTCTCTTTGGCTTGTGTGTACTATTACACGCAGTGTGCGTAGTATGCTCACACGCACGCACGCTTGCACCCAGCCACAAATGTACACTCACAAACCATTCAGGTGTCTCGCCACCTTCCTCAACAACTTCAAGGTTCCGCCCCGACCTCAAACAGAGTTCAACAAACTCAAGCAGCAGTACGCCGACCGCGCGGCTATGGATGAGGATTGGGATGGTTCAGTAACTCTGGACGAATTGGGATCTTTGGAAATCATCTTCAACGTTCGTATCAGCGTGTACTCTGCCAAGCAAGGCGCCGACGGCACCGTCACCGGGCAGCTCTGCCGCCGTACGCGCCTGCGCACTGCTGTCAATGGGCACATGCACCTGCTACTGTGTCGGAAGAAGAACAAAGACACTACCGGCCACTTCTGCCTCATCAAGAACGTCCGCTCGTTGCTCAACAACTACGCCTGCCACAAGTGCAAAGGTTACACCTCCAAGCACAACAACGACTGGCAGAAACACGTCAGACTATGTGACGGGACCACAGAGCCCAAACCCAGGTTTCCCAACTTGTTGCGCTACCAGTGCCCCCAGTCGCTGTTCGACACGCTGGTCAGGTGCGGGATCGACGTCGACAACGACCACAGGATCTGCACGCGCTTCGCAGTCTTCGACCTGGAGGCGATGCAGCTCTCGGACAACTTGCCTAAGGAGACGGCGAGCAACACCTTTGTCAACAGGCAGGAGGCCTTCTGCTTCAGCGTCAACAGTACAGTGGAAGGCTTCGACAAACCTGTGTGCCGTTTGGCCGACAACGGCGAGCAACTGGTCAAGATCCTGCTTGACTACTTGCTAGAGATCGGCGCCGCCCTCCAGGAACTGGAGAAGGCCAGACTCAAACCCATCTTCGACCAACTGAACAGTACAATCTCCACGTTCGAACAAGTGGAAAAGGCGGAAGCGGCCAAAGGCGCCGATTCCAACAAAGTCATCGTTGGCTTCAACAGGAGCGAGAAGGAGAAGTACCAGCAACTTCTGGAGAAGCTGGAGATCCAGTGCGGCCAGCTTGTGGTCTACGGGTACAACTCGGGCAAGTACGATATGCGACTTCTCGAAGCCGATTTGGTGGCAGAGCTCATGGACAGGGAAGAGAAGATACTGTGCGTCATACACCAGGACAGCTCTCACCTGGTGCTTGCGACTACCCACTTCTACTTCAAGGACGCCTACCGCCTTCAGGCGCCCAACGTCTCTCTCGACGCCTTCCTGGCTTCCCAGGGCTTTCCAAACTCCAAGCTTTCCTTCCCCTTCGATTGGCTGGCCGGAGATCTGTCGAAGCTACAGCAGAAGGACTTCGTCACCCGAGACGACTTCTTCAGTCAGTTGAAGCAGAAGACCATCTCCCAGGAGGACTACGACAACCTCAAACAGCTCTACGAGGAGAAGTGCTCCACCATGCTCGACTACTTGAAGCTGTATAGCCTGGCGGACGCCAGGGACTTGCCAAGAGCCCTGCTACGGTTCTGCAGTTTCTTCCATGACTACCAGCTGTGCCCCATCCGCAGCTTCGTGTCAATCCCAGGCCTCAGCATTGCACTGCTGGAGAAGCTGACAGATCCAAGCGTCGTCTGGTACGTGCCGCCAGCCAGTCATGCCGAACTGGTGACAGATCTATGCAAGGGTGTGGTCGGAGGCCTGGCCGAAGTTTGGTGTCGACTGCAAGTTGCCGGGCTGACTAAAATACGCAATGGACCAAAAGTCACGGCGCAGTGTGCCGGGCTGGACGCAACGGCTCTATACCTCGGCGTCATGAAGAAGCTACCAGCTGGAATTCCAAACGTTTGGACGCCTAGAGAAGACGGGCAGAAACTGACTCGACAGCCCGGTTATGGCGGTGGCACTTCCAAGTACGAACTGGAGTACGTCCACTACATGGCCAACAAGGTGGGGCGCCACTTGGTCGACTCCATTCTCGACGGCGGCGGGCAGCAGCAGCTGGGAAACCGGCGCTTCCGCTTCGACTTGACTTGTCGCAAACTGAAAACCGTCTGGTCACTACACGGCTGTTGGCACCACGGCCACGACTGCATCAAACGAACGCCCAAGAACTCTGAACGGCTGGCTGCGAACTGGAAGCGGACAGTGGAGGCCGACGACTACCTGCAGACCATCGGCTACAGTCACATCGTCATGTGGGAGTGCACCTGGCGCTGTCTGCGGCGCTCCGACCCCGAAATTCGACAGTTCATCAGCGACTACCTCGAGCTGCCTGGCGACTCTCTCCCCGACCAGACGATGCACGAGCTGCTGCTCAAGTGTCGAAAAGACAAGCTCTACGGTTTGCTGATCATCGACGCCCATGTGCCAGAAGCCCTGAGGACCACTCAGTTCAGCGAATTGGGCGCCTTCGTTGCTCCTAGGGAAGTGGCCTTCGACGACGTCGGCGAAACCATGCAGGCCTTCCTGAGAGAAAACAACCGAAGTCGAAAGGCCAGCCGCATGCTCGTGAGCTGCAACATGGTCAAGGAATTCATCGTGACGACGGACCTGCTCAAGTTCTACCTCAACAACGGCATTGTGGTCACGCGCATTCACAAGTTCATGGAGTTCAAGCCATCCACAGCCGTCCAGTCTTTCATCGACAAGGTGGTGAAGGCCAGGCGAGCGGCCGACTCCGACCCATCGCTGAAGCCAGCTGGCGAGACGCTAAAGCTCTGCGGGGTTAGTATGCCTTATAGTTTTCACACGCACGCACGCACGCACGCACGCGCACACGCACGCACACAAGAGAACTTTTCTCGTTTCAGAATTCGAGTTATGGGAAAAGATTGGAGGTCAAGAAGCGCCACAGGAAGGTGCGCTACGTGCGCGAGAGCGAGCTGGGCAGACTCATCAGCCGCAGCGACTTTGTGGATGCGTCACACCTGAAGGGCGACTACTGGGTGGTCAAGCAGAGCCCCAAGCGCTACAGCGAGGACGTCCCTTTGCCGCTGGGTATCGCCATACTCTGCGGGGCAAAGCAGACCAACCTGGAGTTCTACCACGACTTCATCTTCAAATATCTCCAGAGGGATAGCTACCAGCTATGCGCAGGCGACACAGATTCGGTTAGTACACTTTGTTTGATTCAAATTATTTTATTTCATTTTATTCAAGACTTGTCATCCACTTTGCAGTTCTACTTCGCGCTGGCTGGTGATCTGGACTCCCTCGTCAAGCCTGGACTGGAGCAGGACTACCACCAGAAGAAGTGGTCCTACATCGCCAACCCGGACGACCCACTGGCCGGCCGTACGCCGCTTCTCTTCAAATACGAATGTAAGTGCCGTTTCAACTTGGCTCGCAAAGTGTACAGTGTTAGTACTAAAGAGTGGTGCATACTGTATGTGCTATCGTTTCAGTCAAAGGCAGCGGGGTGGTCGCGATTGCACCCAAGGCCTACGCTGCTTTCAAGACGGTGACGCCGGCCATCGAGGCCCTGACGCTGGATGTGGTGAACGGCACCGACCACTACAGGGAGGGCTCGGCTGACGACCCACCGCAGAAGCCCAAGATCAGCTCCAAGGGCGTCTCCAAGGTCCACAACTCCTACACGGTGCTCAACTTCCTACAGGTGCTGAAGAGCCAGGCTTCTCTGGCGGGCGTGAACCGGGGCTTCGTCGGCAGGGATCATAAGCTCTACCAGCTGGAAGTGCGAAAGCGCGGCTTGGACTACCGCTACGTCAAGCGCGTGGTTCTGCCGGACGGCATTTCTACAGAGATGCTCCCACAGGTAGACGAGGATGAACTGGCCACACACGATGTTGTCGATACGTTGGACGCGCTGGAGGCTAGAGCTAGCAATGGCGACACAGATATCAGCGATTCTGAGGACGATCTGGTCCTATGATAGGTCCGTTTGCGATCAAGGATTCTGTCACCCATTCTGCCGTTCGCTTCTCTGTTGGGTTGTCGTAAACCACAAGCGCTTCTCCTTCGCCCGTATGCCTGTTGCGTCTTCTGCGTAGTATCTTCTTGACAGGGTACAGTAGTTGCTCTTTCGTATCCTTAGGCACCAGCTGTAGTTCTCGCTCGTAGAAGGTGCCGTCGACAACTTTGCCACTCGAGTCTGCCACCCTGTAGCGCGGAGGGCGCGACGCTATGCGCTCCTGAAACCACAGTGCGTTATTGTTCGGCGCATTGTCATGTAACGTGCGCACATGCAGTACGTACCTTGATAGTGTAGATGGCCGTGGACCAGTAGGCGAACTTGTGACTCTTGGTGAAGACGTCGTTGAACTTCTCGATGCGCACCTTCTGTCCCAGGTAGAAGTGGAAGCGCATGTGCTTGGCAGCCGCCCACCGATCCTGGTAGAGGTGCTTGTAGACAGCGTCGTGGTTCTCAGGCTTGGCAGCTTCCAGTGGCGACATTTTCGGCGGCAGACTTCTGTGCCACTGTTTGTTGTAGTTGTCCACAATCGCGCCAATGTCGACGTCGTAGGAACCGCTGGCTGCTATGTAGCCGAAAACCTTGCGCTTTATTGTCCTGCAAACTGTTGTACAGTGTAATAGTACACCGAATTGCGTTTCTCTCTAACAAACAACGCTGCTAACCTTTGTAGTCGTTCGACGATTGAAACCTTTGTCACAGGATCCACCGCATAGAATTGGTTGATGCCTCGCTCGTCCATGAACTTTTGGACTCGATTGTTACGGAACTCCGTGCCTACAAGAAATTGTACAGGGTGTCACAAAGAACTAAGCAACATACAGAAGCTGCAACTAACCTAAGTCAGAGACGAACGATTTGGGCTTGTAGCGGGTGGACACAAACTCTTCCAGAGCCTTCAGAATGGCGTCGGCGGAAGCCTTCTTGCAGGGGTAGGCGAAGCCCAGTCTGGAGAAGACGTCGATCATCAGAACAAAGCAGGGCAGGCTCGGTAGCTCGGGAAGGAAGCCAGTGTCGGCGGCCACGCATTCTCCATACTTGCTGGCGTAGAAGGGGACACGAGGGAACCGGCGACGATATTTGCGGGAGATTTGAATCTTGGGTTCTTGGAAACGCGAGCGCTCGACGTCCTTCAATGTGACTTTCTCATTGGTCAGCTTCTGCGCCGCTTCCTTGATCTGCTGTAGGTTGGCTGTCAGACCACCCTGGCTGTCGGGGTCGAACAAAGTCTGCCGGATTGCCTGCTCCTTCGAGTTCATGGTAGCCTGCAACAGCACGCAGCGCATTGCATGCACACACACACACATAGCTAAACATTTCAAATGGTTTGAAACTAACCTCCTAGAGCCTTGAGAACGAGCGGAATCCTGCACAGGTCTTGGTGGTAGAAGACGGCGCAGTTGTCGAAGACGTCACGATGGACAGGATGCAGGTGATTCGAATTCCACACCTTGGTGCGATCGAAGCAGTCGAATATGTAGGCCTTCTTGCTGTCCAGGCAGAAGAGGAGGCAGTGACGACTGGGGCGACTGAACGTGCCCAAGGTAACGACCACTTCGAAACTGTCGTTGTTGCTGCAGACAGACGTGTGGTGGCGACCGACAGGCTCCGACCTATGCTGGAGGGGCGGATGCTCCCCACGCAGGTAGACGAGTAGACCGAACAGAAGACAGCTGGCAACAGTAGACGGCACGATGAACTTCCGTCGGTGTGTTTGGAAGAACAGCTTCGACTGGACGATTGTATTCTCACAGAAACGCATTGTGACATCGAAACTGACAAATGAACGAAATTCTTCATTGTTCCACATACTAATGCAATTACCGAGGAAATGACCGATGAAATTCCCGAGGAAAGGCGCCGCCGAGTAGTGATTGTACAGTGTGGTCGGCAAAGTCCATTATAAGTGCCTTCTAAGACTTCACTACAAACGGGCTTATGGCCTAGTGGGTAGTGCATCGGACTCCGATGCAGCCGGCCGCCGGTTCGAATCCGGACGAATTACCGGAATTCTTTTGGTCGAAAAAAATTCTCCCGGAGCAACCGTATGAGTTACCGTAATCCGCGCGACGTCTGACGGATCAACTGTAGGTGTTACCATAACCCAGACCTACCGTCCAATGATAAACCATAGGGTTGCCCAGTTACCGTAACCCGAGCTACCGTGTGACTTACCGTACACCACTGCTTTGCAGGGGAGAACACCACTACTACGGACAAAACACGACACGAGCTGGTGAGTGTTTGTGAGTATAGCTTTTGCCGTGAGCCTCGAGAACACGTCATTCTCTCTTTCTTTGGCTGACGGTTGTCTCTCAGTCATCTTCATCCAGATGTGTAGGACCCTCCTTTGACCGTACTGTCAACCGCAGTCGGCACTTCGGCCAGAAGTGGCAAAGCAACGCTCCGAAGCTTCTGCGATCGAGGCGAGCGGCGCGGGCGTGGTCGCAGCTCTCCAAAACCAGTAGGGCGGGAATCGAGGATCCCGCTGCTACGCGTATCGATAGAGTTCGGCGCAGCTGCGCGGCTTCCGCGTGACATTCAGGCAAACGCGCGCGTCGCCGTTCGTTATGGCGGATTACCGTATAGCGAAATAGTCGGCCCCAAATGAAGAGCATTCAATGAGGCCATCGCTGCGTCTCGTGTTCATATGCAGACTACTACACAGAGTTGGTACAAATGAGTGCCGATGGCCCGATTACATAGGCTAGTCAGATTCGAGCCTCGCCCCCACACAAAGTCGCCAGGAGTAGTTATTGTCCGAGTGCGGCCCGAGTAGGCGGCGCGCAGTCAGGCGCAATCGACTCTGCCATGGCAATCCGCTTAATATTTCAGCATCAGTTGTTTACCTGGGTTCTAGTCAACACATTGCCGAGCTCAGCAAAAGGTGTTACGGCATTACTGAATTACCGATGAAACATTTACGAAGTACAGTATACAGTATGGATAGACAGCCCCGTCTGGACTTCTATCTCAAACGCTACGCTGCCACAACTCGCGCGATTAAATTTCAAAATTACACCACCAAAACCCCCTTTAGATCCCAGCGGATTGACGGTTAGTTTACCGCTAATCCGCTGAGTTGTGCGAGCGATCCTGAAACCTCCAACAGGTTAGTGGCCCCGTGGATTGGACTAGCGGCTCCAAATTGCTTGGAGAACCAAGATCGGCGATACCACTTAATGTACCTAGGTTAGCAGTTCAGTATAAGCGGTGTTGGGGTATGGATTAATCCTGGCACCACTAATTGAGATCCGCTACGGCTACACTACACTGACTTGTATTGGATTCGCGTTCATGTGTGCGCATTTGCCGACGGAAATTACGACTTTTGCGCGGCTAACCTGTATCAGTTATCTGTTGAATTGCTAAGCTGTTGAGGCTAAGAGTATAAAGGCGCCCTATCGGATACTGTAGCGATGTCGCCTTGCCAGCGTGCGTCTTGCGTGACTCGGCGTTCGACACATCTCGACCGGAAAAACCCGCGATGTGTACAGTCGTTTCACGCGACAACTAACCCAGCGCGAAATATACTCCGAATCAAGAACGAAGGCAAGAGAAAAGGCACGCGTACGATATCAACGTCGAAGGCACGGGCAGAATACACGCGTAATTCTAGCGAAAACCTCGGAATGTCAATTTTCAAGGATCTATCTTTCGGGAAGTACCGTTCTCGACTCGACTAACGTACACATGGGACCCGGTTTTATCAGAAGATAGAAGATACACGGTACTGTTCTAAGTTTTCGCGCGAAAACAAAGGTTCACACCACGACAACAATAGGTACCGAAATCTCTGCGATTGCATAGGCGAGCGACGCATCACGGTATAAGTAGGCGGAATTGAGGTGACTCGAATAAAGCCGCAAAGTGCAGAACCCGAATAACGATATTGCGACCAGATATCACCATTGCACTAGAGATACCAAGAAATAACGAAGTGGGTAGAGATGTCATTCTTCGGCAAGTTCCTTTCTCCATCTTCGAATTCCCGAATACCCTCCAATAAGCGCCTTACGCTTCATTTCAAGTCTAACCAATCAGGGATTATGGAGAGGGGGGGGGGGGTTAGGGGAGGCTATTCTTTCAGCCTCCCTCCCGAGACGAGGGAGAGAGAGAGAGGGGTGGCAGGTTTAGGTGTAACGCAACTTGAACTTCCAAACAAACGAGAGAAATTCGGGCGTGCAGGAGCCCCTGCATAGAAGCGCCCAAGACGGGGATTGGATTCAGAGAAAGTGGGCGCATCTCGTATCGTAGGAAACGAAACAAACATGACAATAGAAGGACGGTGTCAAGCGCTACATTTGAATGGAGCGGTGGGCGCTTGTTGGAGGGTGTACGGTAGGTATCACTCCTTGTGTCTCAGGGGGTGGGGGCGACGGCGGCCATGGCCCCACCGACGCCGACGGCCGTGGCGCAGCCGGCCATGCAGACGCCCAGGGCGGCGTTGCAGGCCAGGGCGGCGGCCGGGGCGCCCACGCCGGCGGTCACCGTGCCTGCAATTACACTTCAATCCAGCGTTTCATACAACAATTCATTTTGATTGTTGTATAGTATAGTATAGTATTGGCCGAGAATTTTGCATTGTTGTATAGTATAGTACTAGAGCCTTTAGCCCATAGGAGAATCTCTATGGTCAATAGCCCATGGGTAATTAACCTGTAGGACATTTGAGATAGCCCTCAAGTCATTTGACAATGTGCCCCTGCCAGTGCCAACATTTACAACTGCACCAGCCCCCATGCCTGTAAATACACAATAGACACTTGGCTTTAGCCCATAGACAATTGGGTTTAGCCCGCAGGACAGTTCAGATAGATCTTAAGTCATTCTACCCCGCGCCCCTGCCACTGCCTACGTTTAGGATCGCACCAGCTCCAGTGCCTGTAAATATGCAGTAGATGCTTGGGTTTGGCCTATAAACATTTGGGTTTAGCCCATAGGACATTTCAGATAGATCTCAAGTCATTCGACCCTGTGCCCCTGCCAGTGCCTACATTTAGGCTCGCACCAGCTCCCGTGCCTGTAAATACACAATAGACACTTGGGTTTAGCCCGTTGACAGTTGGGTTTAGCCCGCAGGACATTTCAGATAGATCTAAAGTCGTTGGACATAGATCCAGAATAGTTTGATGCTGTGTCCCTGCCAGTGCATGCAGTGCCTGCGAATACACTTTGGAGTCTCACAGCGACAACTCTTTGGTGAGTGGTGACACTGTAAATGTCCCGCACTACGATTTGATGTTGATGTTTTGCATGTTGGCGTGCAGTGCGCGCGTCATTGCCACTGTGGCCGCCATTTGAATCATCATGGTTTAGCAGAATTGTGCACCTCACAGTTGAAATTGTCGAAATTTTATGGAATTTAGGCATATATCAAAGTTCTAAATGCACTTATGCAAAACTACATGTTCAGACGGTCAGTTTAACCTAGAGATCATCGCGAACCGACAACTGTGTCTAGAGTTATGGCGCTGACAAACAAACAAACAAACAAACAAACAGACGGACAGACTCTGGGCGCCTTAGAAAAAGGTAGGATTGTATAAAACTCAAATAATAATTGTTGTATAGTATAGTATAGTATGGCTTCAAAATTTTCATTTGTTGTATTGTACAACAATACGACTTGTTGTATGGTAAAACAGAAGACAGCCAAAAGATTTCGCATATGGGTAAGATATCAGTATCAACAGGAGGAACAATGGTATCGAACAGTGCTAAATCGATATCAAACTTTTGCTGAAGTAGATTAACGGAGCATGATTTGTGCTCGTCGTGTCACGGGTATGAGTTTTGGAGGCCTCTCGTGTGTTAAATTACTGCATACAATAGCTCCATTGTTATACAACAATGCATTGTTGTATAGGATTTAATTGTTGTATAGTATGTTATAGTATGGCTGACCTGATATGAATTGTTGTATAGTATAGTATTGTACAACAAATGCCCAAGGAATTGTTGTATAGTATAGTATCCTATATACTAAGCGGCAAAGAGTGTGTTTGTTTGTTTGTTTGTTTGTCTGTTTGTCCGGCCATTTTCTCTTGACACAGTTGATGGATCCTGGAGATCTATAGCTTAAACTGACCGTCGTGGGCTGGAAGGAATCCCCTCCTATTTTAAAACTTTTGCAAATTACTAAATTCCACAAAATTCACGAAAATATTGACTGTACAGTACATTCTGAGCACTAAAGAGTGCCTACTGGTCATTTTCGTGGAAGTTGCCCATCTATGTATGTAAAAGACATTGGGCTATCCGACGGACGGGGCGCCGTCGGGCTGGGTCCGGGCCTGCTCGAGCCGGTTAGCAAGAACCGGGTTTTTCGACCCAAAAATAGGGTTCGCGGCCCGGGCTGTAACTCAGTGTTTTATTTTTGAAGTAAGACTTCTATAGTCCATTCAAGAAAGGCGTGCACTGGGGGTTTTTCGAGTCTGCAGACTTTATGCTTTGGGAAACCCAAATGATTTATACATCGTTGGATACCCCTGTCGGAGTGTGTTGGCGCGGTGCGTGTTTAGCCATAATCACGCAACACGCACCGGTTTGAGGCGCACATGAAAAATTCGAGGTTTTGCACAGAGTGGGCGATTCTGATAATTTTTACAACAGGTGT
Organism: Linhomoeus sp. GSCO2_2; assembly: GCA_030248115.1. Taxonomy (NCBI): domain Eukaryota; kingdom Metazoa; phylum Nematoda; class Chromadorea; order Monhysterida; family Linhomoeidae; genus Linhomoeus; species Linhomoeus sp. GSCO2_2. The sequence continues at coordinate 40,868 of JASAMZ010003244.1, forward strand.
TCCACAAGGTGTCCTCATGTCATATTTCAAATTTCAGCGAAATCTATTGGCTGCAGCGCTAGTTATGGCCTGCTGAGTGCACCCTACTTTGGCCCAAAATGGCCAAATTCGCCGAAATCGGCCAAAAAGGGTACACTTTTTTAATAACTCAAGAGAGAAATACTGAAATTTCTTTAAACTTTCTATGTGTGAACTAGAATCAATTGTCTACACAATGGAACAAACCCCTTTTAATTCGGTTGCGACACTCTCGAATAAGACTCAATCAAAGAGACCCTACTTTTGGCCGAAACGACGCTTTTCGGCCTGCTGGACAGCCTCGATCTGCAATCCAGCCGAAAAGCGTCGTTTCGGCCAAAAGTAGGGTCTCTTTAATTGAGTCGTATTCGAGAGTTTCGAAACCGAATAAGATGGGGTTTGTTCCATTGTGTAGGCAATTGATTCTAGTACACACATAGAAAGTTTAAAGAAATTTCAGTATTTCTCTCTTGAGTTACTAAAAAAGTGTACCCTTTTTGGCCGATTTCGGCGATTTTGGCCATTTTGGGCCAAAGTAGGGTGCACGCGGCAGGCCATAACTAGCGCTGCAGCCAATCGATTTCGCTGAAATTTGAAATATGACATGAGGACACCTTGTGGAACACCTGGTGTAAAAATTATCAAAATCGCCCGCTCTGTGCAAAACCTCGAATTTTTCATGTGCGCCTCAAACCGGTGCGTGTTGCGTGATTATGGCTAAACACGCACTGCGCCAACACACTCCGACAGGGGTATCCAACGATGTATAAATCATTTGGGTTTCCCAAAGCACAAAGTCTGCAGACTCGAAAAACCACCCAGTGCACGCCTTTCTTGAATGGACTTTAGTTCTTTGGCAATTGGCGTATCTCAGATAGTCAATTAGCGCACAAGACTGATGAATTTTGTCAGATGCAGCCCAAGCCGGGAAATATTGCTGAAAGTTGGGTTCCGGGTTTCTGGGCAAAACTTCGGGCAGGCGTAACTTTTGGTAGGGTGCCTCTATCGCAATGGGACAAACACCATTTGATAAAGCTAGGCGAGCTCTACAACTTTGTAATAGATCACTTTTTTGAAATTGCCCACGTTTGGGTGAAAATTTAGAAAAATTGGTTTTTGGGTCGAAATTCAAAATGTCCACCTTTCCAATTTGTTGCTGTGCGGATCGATTTCGATGATAGTTTGTGACTTTTTAGTACTCATAAACATCTTTCGGGCAATTGTGAAAAAGGTGTGACCGAAGTAGATTTTTAGGCAAAATTTCAAATTTTTTGTAATATTTTTGGTATTTTGGTGCAAAGCAGGGGCAGTTGAGACATTTTGGTGTCAATTTGATCTTCACGTGATAGAGCATCGAAAGATACGTTGTTTTCGTTATTAGCACTTTTTTCGACCGACGCGTCTTTTGGCCGGAAATTTGAATTTGAAATTTTGAGTGCTGGGGTTGCCCGGGACACCTACCGTGTAGGTGTTCGATTCCGGCTTGTCAGGGTCGCTGATCTCGAATCTGCCATTGCTTTTTCGTTTTGGAAACACTTGAGACTATTTCTGAAGAATTTGCTTGTTACCATACGTGTGAATACGTGAAAACTTGACTGTGAGTGCTCATATGAAGCAAGGCGTGTTATTTATTGAATGTGAGGTTTTAGGGGGTTGCGATTCCGAATTTGCTATTCGTTTTGCAATCGGAATGGCCAGGAGGCTGTACTGGTCCATCTCATTGGTTAGTTGGCATCCTCACTCGTAAGCCCACTTACCTTCCAAAATTGGTCTGAAGTAGGGGAGGAGTGCCCCGCGGGGCTTTGCCCCCGTCTACTAATCTTGTTACACTCCACAAAAAATGTGGAGTATATAGCGTTTGTGCGCGAAACGCAGAAACTTTGAGTCAACGGCGTTCGCGCATGAAGCGGCCGATTTGCAAACGGTCTTTTGCGTTGTGTAGGCCTAGTAGGTGGGCAACCTGCACGACATATGGGGTCACGCTCCGGGACCCCGTTGGCGGGAAATTCAAAAATTTAAATTTTCAAAGTACTGAAAATTGGGTTGGGCAAGGCAGAACTCGAAAAAGTTGCATATAATGGTATATACTATCTTTTGATATGTTGTAGCCCTCGATAGTGCCGAACACGGAAAAAAAGAATTGGGTCGCTGCGGGACCCATTTTGGCGCCAAATTTGAAAAGTCGCGATTTTTGGTGCCGGGTCGACTTTGACGGGCTGCTGTGCGAGCTAGGTAGCAGCTAGAGCGGCGAGACCACTCTTGTTGCTCCTTCCCAGATGTCCTCTATCGAATGAGCCATGAACGGAGAGAATCGGGCCAAACACAAAAAACTTTCTTACACTGCGACTTTTTCGACTCCGGGGTCGAAAATTGCGATTTTCGCATTTCGGCGTCTATAGCACTCGAATGCGTTGCCGAATCGTTCCAAAAGTGGTTTCAAGCGATTCTACGCTTAAATCTGGTCTAGAAAAGTGTTTTGGAAAAACTTTCGAAGCTACAGTATCCCTGCCGCGTCCGTTTGAATTGTGGGTGCCGGGTCGACTTTTGCGATATTATACTCGATTTCGGGGTTTTCGGGGGCGCTGAATACGAATTTGGCATTTGTTTATCGTTTAGATAATGTTTGAACGTACCTATGACGAAATCGCATGCTACCGTACCCCAGCTGCAGAATTTCGTTTCTGCGAGTCCATAGGAAGTTAGGGGTGTTGTATGTTGATTCTGGGGTATTCTGGGATGTAGATCACGAATTCGGCATTAGTATTCCGACTAGAGTCTTTAGCCCGTAGGAGAATCTCTATGGTCAATAGCTCACGGGTAATCTGCAGAGCATGAAGGAGATAGCTGAATCGTCAAATTCAGTGCACCTCAGGACATTACAGTTGGATTGTATGCCATTTGACTGTGACCCTGCCAGTCCCAACGTTTAGGGTCACACCAGCTCCCATGCCTGTCAATACACAATAGACACTTGGAATTAGCCCATTGCCAATAGGGTTTAGCCCGTAGGACATTTCAGATAGATCTCAAGTCATTTGACATGTGCCCGTGCCAGTGCCTACATTTAGAATCGCACCAGCTCCCATGCCTGTCAATACACAATAGGCACTTGCAGTTAGCCCATTGACAATTGGGCGACAATTGGGCTTAGCCCATAGGACATTTCAGATAGATCTCAAGTCATTTGACACAGTGCCCCTGCCAGTGCCTACGTTTAGGATCGCACCAGCTCCCGTGCCTGTCAGTACACAATAGACACTTGGAGTTAGCCCGTTGAAATTGAGTTTAGCCCGTAAGACATTTCAGATAGATCTAAAGTCACTTGACACGGTGCCCCTGCCAGTGCCTGCATTTACCATCGCACCTGCTCCCGTGTCTTCAAATACACCTCGGAGTCTTGCAGCAACAACTCTGTAGTGAATGGTGATGCAATAGCCCTGAAATCTGCTCGATAGTGACTTGCAGTCACTCCTGAGTGCCCAGAATGTGCTGTCCAGTTGATATTTTCGTGATTTTTGTGGAATTTAGTAATCAGCCAAAGTCCACAATAGGAGGCGCACAACTTCAGAGGATAGCGGTTCTTTTGATGTATAGATCATCGCGATCCATCAGCGCTGTCGAGAGTTATCGCGATAACAAACAGACAGACTCTATGCCACTTAGTATATAGGACTAGAGCCTTTAGCCCGTAGGAGATACTCTATAGTCATAGTCTATGCTCAAAAGCGCATAGAACTTGTGCACACTCAGGGACCCCATGTATTGGCCCGTGGCACCCAGAGACTGTTCACAACAGCCAATAGGTTAGATCCAAAGTCATTTGACATTGTGCCCCTGCCAGTGCCTGAATTTATGGTTACACCAGCTCTCATGCCTCAGAATACACTAAATTAAACTCACCGATGTTTCTTCTTAGCCCATAGGTGTTTTCAGTTTGATCTAAAGTCGTTTGACACTGTGCCCCTGCCAGTGCCTGCATTTACCATCGCACCTGCTCCTGTGCCTCTGAATACACCTCAGAGTCTCACAGCGATAGCTCTGTAGCAAATGGTGACTCAATAGAGCAAAATTTGCCGGAAATCGACCTACAGTCACTCCTTAGTTGTCAGAATGTACTGTGCAGTAGATATTTTCGTGATTTTTGTGGAATTTAGACATCGGCCAAAGTCCACGATAGGAGATGCACTATTCCAGACCAAGGCGGTTCTTTTGAGCCGTAGATCGCCAGGATCCGTCAACTGTGTCATGAGTTATCGTGTTAACAAACAAACAAACAGACAGACACACTCTATGCCGCTTAGTATATAGGACTAGAGCCTTTAGCCCGTAGGAGAAACTCTATGGTCAATAGCCCATGGATAATCTACAGAGCATGAAGGAGATAATGCAATCATCGAATTCAGTGCACTGCAGGACAGTACAGTTAGATCTCAAGTCATTAGACCCTGTGCCATTGTCAGCTCCTGTGCCTGTAAATACACAATAGATGCTTGGGTTTAGCCCATAGACAATTGGGTTTAGCCCATAGGACATTTCAGATAGATCTCAAGCCATTCGACCCTGTGCCCCTGCCAGTGCCTACGTTTAGGATCGTGCCAGCTCATGCGCCTGTAAATACACAGTAGACTCTTGTGTTTAGCCCATAGACATTTGTGTTTAGCCAATATGGCATTTCTGACTGATCTCAAGCCATTTGACACTGTGCCCCTGCCAGTGCCTACATTTACACTCGCACCAGCTCCCGTGCCTGTAAACACACAATAGATACTTGGGTTTAGCCCATAGACATCTGGGTTTAGCCCGTAGGAGATTTCAGATAGATCTAAAGACATTTGACGTAGATCCAAAGAGGTTTGATGCTGTGCCCCTGCCAGTGCATGCAGTGCCTGTGAATACACTTTGGAGTCTCACAACGACAACTCTGTCATGAATGGTGGCACTGCAAAGTGTTTTTGGCGCGAAATCAAACGTCAATCGCAGTGTGTGGAGCCTTCTGTGCTCAGAATGTACTGGCGCAGCCGATATTTGTGAAATATTGTGGAATTTAGTCATCGGCCAGAGTCCACAATAGGAGGTGCAAAACTACACGTCACGACGGTCAGTTTAAGCCATAGATCATCGCGATCCGTCAACTGTAGCTAGAGTTATCGTGTTAACAGACAAACAGACAAACAAACAGACTCTATGGCGCTTAGTATATAGGACTAGTGCCTTTAGCCCGTAGGAGAATCTCTATGGTCAATGGTGTTGGGTTTAGCCTGTAGACAATTTTTGTTTAGCCCATAGGACATTTGAGATAGATCTCAAGCCATCTGACACTGTGCCCCTGCCAGTGCCTACATTTAGGCTCGCACCAGCTCCCATGCCTGCAAATACACAATAGACACTTGGCTTTAGCCGGTAGACATTTGGATTTTGCCCATAGGAGATTTCAGATAGATCTAACGACATTTGACATAGATCCAGACATAGTTGGATGCTGTGTCCCTACCAGTGCATGCAGTGCCTGCAAATACACTTTGGAGTCTCACAACGGCAACTCTGTCATGAATGGTGACATTGTAAAGTGCTTTTGGCGCAAAATCAAACGTCAATCACAGGGTGTGGTGCCTTCTGTGCTCAAAATGTACTGGCGCAGCTGACATTTGCGAAATATTGTGGAATTTAGTCATCGGCCAAAGTCCACAATAGGAGGTGCATCCTTCCAGAGAATGGCGGTTCTTTTGATGTATGGATCATTGCGAACCGACAATGGTCTCTAGAGTTATGGCGATAACAAACGAACACACGGACACAGTTTTGCCGCTTAGTATATAGGATAGGAGGACTAGTGCCTTTAGCCCGTAGGTGATACGGTAGGCCACGACTGTTGATGATCACCTGACTCAGCTGCAATTGGTCACCAGCCACCAGCCACTGTATAGATTCACTGCTGTAGAGCCTAATCTCACCATTCTACAACCAGTTGCAACCAACCATCGAAAACCTATAGGTGTTTCTGTAGTGTTTATGACTTCTGATGGTCTCAAGCCTATAGCGCAAGATGGATCATCAGCTGCCACTGTTGTGCAGTACGAAGAGCGATCGATCATCTGTGGTTGATGACAAACAACTCTTCTGTGCTACACATCGTTTGATTCTCAAGTTCTCAAATGGATAGAGTGTAACGGATCGTCGGCCACTACTGTTCTGAAGTCAGTCGAGTCAATGGCAGTCATCTTGAGCTATAAATCTCCAGGATCAATCTCTTCTGTCATAAGGCCATTCAATCTGTGGTAGTTGCGTTCTCGTCCGGCTGCTTTATTCGCTAGTGGTTCATCTTTTAGTAACAGAGTCACAGTGCGTCGCGCGAGCCGAGCATCTTTTAGTAACAGGACGATAGCTACAATGTACCGCGCGTATAGACCGTCGCTTCTATCTAACGCGTCAATCTCGTAGAGCGGCCAGTATTTGGATAGAGCGTATGGTATCACTGAACCACAGACACCGTTAGCCGCTTAGTATATAGGACTAGAGCCTTTAGCCCGTAGGAGAATCTCTATGGTCAATGGTGTTGGGTTCAGCCCATAGACAATTGTGTTTACCCCGTAGGACATTTCAGATAGATCTCAAGTCATTTGACCCTGTGCCACTGCCAGTGGGCTCGCACCAGCTCCCGTGCAGGTAAATACACAATAGACACTTGGGTTTAGCCCGTACCGGGTTTTTCTGAACAAGTCTCTTTTAAAAAGCGGAGTGGTTTTGAGCTTTGAATTTGTACTGAGATTGTAGCAAGGCCCTTTCCGGTTTCGTGCAGCGTCTTTGACTCTCCTCGCGAGTACACTTTTTGGAGTGGTCTTGCTACGCAACATTGGTATCGCTCGGGTTTAATTCTTTACACCAAGAAAATCATCTTTTCAGACTAAATTTAAAAAAAAGACACTGGAATCTAGCGCAAAACTATAGGTTAATTGTGAGCATGATTTGATGTTGGCTTGCAGTGCGCTCTTCAGCGATGTCAAGACCGCCGCTCTGCAACGTACGAGTGCCAAGATATAACAAACCAAAATCTGCAGTTTTCATCGCGTCTTGGTTACTGTAGCCCTCTCATTGACGTTTTGAAACTTTTTGTTGTCGGATTCTTGCTCAGGAGGTCGAGCGCTTCATTTTGATATGCGATTCGACTAGGTTCGATGAAGTTTTGACTTTTCGCGGACATAACTTCGGGATACTGTAGCGCGCAATTTTTAAAACTTGTTATTATTTCGACGTCACAATTCGCGAGAGTAGTCCGAGGGCTACCCGTCGATGTGTCGAACTCAGCCCAGCGACGTCAGACAAGCGAGTTATTAAGCCCGAAGCAAGCGTGTCGTTTCCAGTTTTTGACGCGTTTTGGTTACTGTAGCTCTATGTTTAAACTTTTGAAACTTTTTGTTGTCGGATTCGTGCTCAGGAGCTCGAGCGCTTCACTTTGATATGCGATTTGACCAGTTTCGGTCAACTTTTGTCTTAAAACGGACCCCACTTTGGGATACTGTAGCGCGCGAGTTTGAAAACTTATTTCAGTTTTGAACACTCAGATGGCGAGAGGAGTCCGCAGGCTACCCGACCATGTCTCAAACTCCATCCTACGACGTCGGACGAGCGAGTTATTAAGCCCGAAGCAAGCGTGTCGTTTCCAGTTTTCGACGCGTTTTGGTTACTGTAGCTCTCTGTTTAAACTTTTGAAACTTTTTGTTGTCGGATTCGTGCTCAGGGGCTCGAGCGCTTCACTTTGATATGCGATTTGACTAGCTTCGGTCAACTTTTGTCTTAAAATGGACCCCACTTTGGGATACTGTAGCGCGCGAGTTTGAAAACCTATTTCAGTTTTGAACACTCAGATGGCGAGAGGAGTCCTCAGGCGACGATGTCTCAAACTCCACCCTACGACGTCGGACGAGCGAGTTATTAAGCCCGAAGCGAGCGTGACGTACGTACGCACGCACGTACGTACGCACACACGCACGCACGCCGAGCTCTTGATAGGGTTCGCTCGGCTGAGGCCGAGCGAAAAAAGCGCCCCCCCACACGCGCGCCCACGGGGCGCTTATTTGGGATGCCTTTCCAAATAAGCGCCCCGGGGGCGCTTATTTGGAGAAAAGATTCTTTGAACAGAATGGGCATTTTGCGATCTTGCGCTGATCACTCACCAAGAAAATTAAGGGTCTCACCGGTTGATTTGAGTCTGAACACCACATTTCGTAAGGGAATTCAACGAATTATGGTTTTAGACCTGTAAATACACGATTTGGCATTACCAGTATTTGCCGATTATGCAATTCTGTTAACACAAGCTATGTATCCTATAGAAGTGCCGAAAACCCATAAGATTAGACTTTCCAATTAAGCGCCCCGGGGCGCTTATTTGGTTTGATTCTGCGTTCGCCGAAAGTGCCAAAACCTAATTAGCGCCCCGGGGCGCTTTTTCGGAAAAACCCGGTAGGCATTTGGGTTTAGCCCGTAGGAGATTTCAGATGGATCTAAAGACATTTGACATAGATCCAAAACAGTTTGATGCTGTGCCCCTGCCAGTGCATGCAGTGCCTGCTAATACACTTTGGAGTCTCACAACGACAACTCTGGCATAAATGGTGACACTGTAAAGTGCTTGTGGCGCGAAATCAAATGTCAATCGCAGTGTGCGGCGCCTTCTGTGCTCAGAATGTGCTGGCGCAGCTGATATTTGCGAAATATTGTGGAATTTAGTCATCGGCCAAAGTCCACAATAGGAGGTGCAAAACTACATGTCACGACGGTCAGTTTAAGCCATAGATCATCGCGAGATAGATCATCATTGTGGAGTATACTGCATCCCCCGGACGACTTGCCTGGTTTTTTGCCCCTTCTAGCTGCCGATCCTAGCTAGTGTAGTGGCCACGTCCCTGTTCAAGAAAGTACTGCTGCAGACAAAGCATTCCACAGTTTTCAGAAGACATTTGGGAACTTTCCTAACTATGGGGTGGGGTGGGGGAGATGCGTAGCCGAATCTCTGCTATTGGAGGTGCATAGTTTCAACTAGAATATCGCTCGTGATGATCTCATCCACTCTCCCCCCCCCCCCCCTTACACCTCTGACTGACCCCAGCCCACCCCCCCCCCCCCCCACTATTTCCCTCTCCTTCCCTCCAACCCTCGAATCTTTAGGGTGGTGCCCACTCGCTTCGTTTCTTACTGCCCACACAAAGCGAGAGCAGAATGGAAGGAGGGGCCTGCAAGTCGTGCCGTCAGAGTCCAAAAGATTGACGATCCCCGTGACTGCTGCTAGATCATTGCATGGTGCGCGACTGATTGTGCCTGCTCTAGGATTTCGTCAGTTTGGCAAGATGAACGTATGCTGTTCACATCAGTCTCTGGTGGATCGCTCATCTCAATTTGCTTCCTCCCTGAAAGCTGAAACGAAGAAACTTGACGGAACATGGCACAGAAGCGGACGGTGGCGACGCTGAAGGCATAGTCGGACGCAGAACAGTCCGGGGAGTCGAATGCAACAAGAATGGGCGCGATCGGCCCACTCTAGCTCGAGATATTCAAGTTTCAAAATAATGCGCTCAACATTTTTCACTGGCGCCGAGGTCCTCGGCCTCCTCCAGCTGGACGAGGTGGGCGGCCCGAGAGCAAATCCGTCCGTGCGGCCGCTGTGGACGCTCGATGGCGGACCTGAAGAGATTAGCGGATGTAGGAATTTTTGACGGGTCGAAAGCAACAGGTCTCAACTCTCTAGGTGCTCTCTAGCTCGAGTTACAACTGCATTTCCCTACGCCTATGCTTAAGCGTTGAGCGCGTTTTCGAGAACTCGCTCAACATCGAGAACGCGCTCAACTGTCCGTGTGCGTCACAAAGTGTTAAAAGCAGTGAACATTCTACTGCATCTTGATCTTTCTTCTGTTGCTCCAACCAATGGTATGCGACTCTGGCGAATGTACACCATATTGTCAGAAGTGCGCACTTCTCTTCTGGATAGTGGGTCGGGGGTTTGCTTAGTGCCCAAATGGTGCGCAGAATCGATATTGCTATTCGCACGAAACCATTCCACCAAACCCCATTACCGTAACTCTCTCGGCGTCAGCGGACCGAGAGTCGGCAACGTTGTCTCTTTTCCGCGTGGGATTCTCCCGATCGCTTCGGGACAATCGAGTGGCGAATAATTAGAAGCGATTCCCTTCGAAAGCCGAGAAGTTTGAATTCAAGGAATGGCCACCACGCGAGGTTTGATCGAAACGCAACTTGCGCTTTCCAACTTTCGACAAAGTGAAGTGAAAGTTGCATGAATTGCAGCGGGCTCCAAGCGCAAGGCGCAACACCCAGAGGAGCAGGAGCCACTCTCGGTCGCTGCTCCCGCTCCCAAGAGAGTGACGCGCTCCTCGCCTCGCAAGAGTGGCGGCGCCACGGGAGTGGAGGAGGAGTCGACGACGCAGCAGCAAGACTTTGACATAGGTGCTGGCGGGGGGAGGACCGGGGGGGGGGGGGGGGGGAACCCCCCCCCCCCCCCCTCTGGCCCTGGCCTCTAGTGAACTTTTCACTGATACTCCACCACCCCCTGGCATCCGAAATTCGGAAAAAAATCCGGAAATTTCGGAAATTTTCTTGTATTTTTGGTAGTTTTTGGTCCTATTTTGTCTAAATTTTCGCCTGCGGCGCTATATTTCGTCTATTTATGCACAAATTAGCGTGTTTTTGATCAAATTAAGGCGATTTTTAGCGTATTTTTGGCCATTCTAGAAAGCTGTTCACTGGTCCCGGGATCCCCCCCCCCCCTCTCAAAAATTTTCCTTAACTAGAACCCCCCCCCCCCCCTTCAATCCATTTACTGCTTCTCCCTCCCCCATTTTAGCCCTTCCTCCTGAGCCCCACAATGAGCCAGAAGACCCCCCGCAGGGGCGCCAACCCTCCCACGAAACCCCCCAAACCTATAATAATCGCCCGGGAGATGAAGAAGAGGAGGAGGAGGGGGGCTTCGCGGGGGATGAGGACCTCCCTCCCACCCTGGAGGTGGAGGGGGCGCCCTCGGAGCCCCCCGCAGCGGATACGCTACTCCCCCGCCAGCGTCGACGCCTGCTGGGAGAGGAGCAGGTTTGTTTGTAGTGGATTAGAATTACCGTAGCAATACTCCAATAAGCCCCCTCCACACCATCTTTTCGGTTGACATGTTGGAGGAAGTGGGGGGGGGGCTTACTAGCGTATTTACGGTAGATTTTTTTGCTAGATTGGCATACGGTAGGCGCGCATTGGTGCGATTGGTCTTTGGACTAAGGGAAGAAGAGGGTCCGGAGACAACAAACCTAAATACATAGAATATTTTTGTGTTGATTAATAGACAGAAGGGTGCCAAAACCGGTCAATTTCGGTCACTGCTAAGTCTATAGTGCGAAGTGGTACTAAGCTACCCAGAAAACGTCTAAGGCGAAAACTAAAACAAATTTTCGGCCGACGTCCGGGAAATCTCCTAATTCTGGGTAGGGGGGGGGGGGGGGTGCCCGTTTCGCCCTCCCCCCCCCCCGAATCTTCCAATTCTGGACAATTTGAATCGACCAAAATCTCCCATTTTTCAATTCCCATATTTCTACAGTATACACCATTAATTGTGCATAGGGTGAGAGCAGCGAGCTCGTATACATGACGGAGGACGGGCGGGAGATCGTGACGCGCAGCATGGTGGATCAACACGGGTTGCCCACCAGTGGACAGTATCAGGTGTGAAATACAGGGTGGTTTTGGGATTGTAATAAGGTGGAATTGATAGTGGAATCATAGGTTCCTACCAGATTTAGTCGCGGGGGGGGCGGTCAATTCAGGGTTGCAGGGGGGGGGGGGGTGAGTCGTTCTGATCCTGATTCAGTTTCAGGATCGCCATCCAAAAAGGGTAGGGGGGTCTCATATTGCAAGAAATTTTGCATTTATTTGCTTCAAAAAGTGCAGAAAATCGTCTATTTTACTCATAAAACACTACAAACATACGTATAAAGGCCATATACCAGCTAGAAGACGGCCCAAATACGTATAAAAACAACAAAATAGCGCCGCAAGCGAAATTTTTTCGCCAATTTGGGGTCGCCAGGGGGGGGGGGGGGGGTCGGTGTGGATCGGAGGTCGGGGGGAGGGTCGTTCTGAACGTCGTCGGGATCGGTCCGGGGAGGGGGGAGGGTATCCACCCCCCCCCCCCCCAAAGGAACCTATGAGTGGAATTGCATTGAATTGTACTAGAGAGGAGGGGGGGGGGGGGGAACTACTGGGATTGGCAGTAGACGTATAGTGTGCGCAACGATCGAAAAAGTCATAAACCTGGATTTCGGTCGATTGGTAAAGAATTTTGTAACGAATTCTAAAAAAAATCTTTTGCTATTTCACCGAGATTCTTGTTTTCGACGCGCGAACGACGCGCCGTAGATGGGCATGAAACATAGGTACACCCCGAGCATGTTTTACCCTAGACTGCAACTCATACAGCACCACCCTGTACCACTCCACCCTGTATACAATTTTCACTTCGTATCAGATTTATACAAAATGCACATTTTTGTATAAAATTTAGGTCATCGACGAAAGCCTCCTAATCCAGACGGAAGACGGCACTTTCCTTATCCCTGAGGAGGCCATACAGGACTCGCGCGAGCCCCAGAGAGGTAATTTTTGAAATTTTGAATTTTCGCGCAATTTTTCACAAAAAAATGCGCAAATTTCAGCCTCCTCCCAGCAGCAGCAAGACCTGAGAACGGTGGAATTCAATTTCCTAGACAACAAAAACATTTGCTGCGGTTTGTGCGGGGAAATTGTACCGTATGAGGCGCTATTGGCCGAGCATCTGCCCACCAACCACCCGGAGGTATACTGCAGTAGATGTAATTTTGATTGGTGTAGAAAGGGTGATTTTGGAGCTTTGGATGTGAAAATGCACTCTGTGCCTGTCATCCACCTTAAATCGTGAAAACTGTCGTCTGTAGCGCCTAAAATACTAAGTTTTTTGTGTTTTGTGACCAAAAATCACCATTATTGCTCTTCCGCTACATTCTGTCAAAAGGTGCGCATAAATTATCACGGTTGGAAGGATATTACTTCGCCTCAAGTTACCTACCTCTTGCCCCACCCCCCCCACACCCTCTGTCTTCCCAGTTCGATTTTGAACACCGTACTTTCCCTCTTGTGCCGACGCGCGTCGCCATAATCCACTCATTCAACACACTGTACACTCCACATTCTAAAATAGGTGTTGAGCGACGGCGAGCTAACCATGGAAGAGATCCCATACGAGGACTGGCTTCGGGAGAAGCTAAGAAACGACAAACTGGCTATTGAGAGCGGTTTCAAGATGCCCCAAGCTTCCATGGTCACCATGCCGAAGTTAGTGCGTGCGTAGTTGTGTTCGTGGGAGTGGGAGAAGTGCTCAGGCCGGGCGATACCCTTCCGAAGGGCGGGTGGCGTGCGTGCGTGCGTGCGTACACTTGTCAAAATCTGTATAGGTAGATATGGGGCACATTTTGAAGTCCCGAAACATGAATCGTGTAGAGTGTGTTGTTTGTAATGTATATCCGGTAAATTTGCCGGGAATTGCTGAAGTTTTTAATTCTAAATTGTTCTGATTAAGCACAAACTTTGATCTTTATTACTCTACAAGGAGTCTCAATCAAGGCTAAAATGAAGGAGTGGCGTATGAAATCATTCAAAATATCGCAAAATACCCTACCGGAAACAACACGCTTACAAGCAGAACTATACCAGGGCAATTGCAACTCCTAAAGGGGAATTGTTCACATGAACCGCTTCAGCCAAACCAACACACATCACTACAGTATCCTACCACCATTGGCAGACTGCCCACCCGCTTCCTCCATCACCGGGTCCACCGCAAAGTGTCGCAGATTCGCGTCAACCCCGCAGAAATGACGCTGGAGCAGCTCAATGAGGCACTGCAGAAGAAACTGCAGGAAAAGTTGGAGAGATCGGTGAGGGGTGGAATTACATCCCGGGCGATGATAATGTTGGCAGGGCAAGATGGCATTGCGCGATGGCATAGGTGTAAGAGGGGTGAGGGGGGGGGGGGGGGTTGGGCAGCGCCATAGCAACCCCACCCCCCAATTTCCCAATCGCCGACCTAGAATGTGCGAGAGATGTCGCGCACGGCGCTGTGTTTCAATTTTTATCCATTTTGATACACTTCGCATCAAACTTTCGCGAGTTTTGTCGAATTTTGGGATATTTTTGAAAGTTGTGGTTCTTCTGCGAAAACCGTATTACCCCAACCCCTAAACCCCCTTCCTTCCCCGTGACGTCCATTAGCCGCCATACACAATCCTCACAATACTGTGTTATCTCTACACATTGTACCAATTCCCCACACTCACACAGATGCCCGTGACCCTTGTGGACAAGCGGCACGCGCGCTGCGGCCTCTGCAACGCAGTGGTGTCTCTGAACAAGAAGTTCGAAGTCGTTCATTTGATCAGACACTTCAACGCCTGGCATCCCAGCAGTCACGAGTGCGCCGGCAAGTGGAGAGAGGCCAAGGCTGAGGGGAAGGAGGTGGGGGAGTGTTTGAGCTTCCTCTATTTATGAACCCCCCCCACCCCCTCCCGCTGCATCTCCCTCCCTCCCTCCCTCCCTCCCTCCCTCTGCCCCTCCCGCCCCCTCCCTCCCCGTCCCTCCCTCACTCTCCCCTCCCTCACTCCCCCCTCCCTCACTCCCCCCTCCCTTCCCCCCCCCCCTCCCTCCCTCCCTCCATCCCTCCCTCCCTCATCCATTCATTACCCCACAAGTTCATCCCCTGCCCCTTTCCTACGTGTGAGTGCGTACGTTCTGTATGTCCGTGCGTGTGTTGCAGCGCAAGGCGCTCTCCCAGCACGACTTCACGGTCATCGACGTCAACAACCCCGAGGCCGTCGACAACCTGCAATGCATATGGTGATATTTGGGTGTAAATTGCAATATTTTGTCAAAAATGCACCAAAATATCTCTAATCTCAGGTGCGGCATGTTCATGGACGCCGACACGCTGTACGCACACTACTCCACCATGCACGCCAACGAGATCGAGGTTTGAGTGCTGCTTTGGGGGGGGGGGGGGGTAGAGATTTGCGGTCCGGGCAAAAATCGGTCCGGTCCGGTCCGCCAAATTTGGGCGGTCCGGTCCGGGTAAGAATATAAATCTTCCAAGGACAAAAAGATTCATCTTCATGGGTCAAAATTGCCTGAATTTACTCTTAGGCGTCTTCCAAAATGTAGAAATTTCGCCTGCGGCGCTTTTAAACTGCAAATACAGGGTGAGCCTGGGAAAACTCCCACCTTTTCAGCATCTCACGAGAAGCCAAATATCTCATGACATGGAAAACCAACTTGAACAATCTTGGAAAAGAGTACTGTAGGTATTTTAGTGTAAAGTTATGGCAAACTTCGCCTAATTCGCCCTGCTGAACAAGGAGTAAGGATTGCATAGTCTATGTCTACAAAACTACTTATGGCATATTCCTATTGTTTTACCGCCTGTTTTACTACAGAATAGCAACATAAATTTACAATTTCTTAATGTAACACAATGTAATTTCTGATGGAATTTTAATCGTCTATCGATGCTCTAACGTTCAAATTTAAATTTCCCCCTTGAGAGCTACCTACATATTCAACGCAATTTGAGGTTAACACTAGAACTGGGCGAGTGCCATATTTGCCAAAGGGTTCGAAATTTGGTCCGGGTGGTCCGGTCCGGTCCGGGTTACCCAGACCGCGAAATCGGTCCGCCGCACATCTCTAGAGGGGGGGGGGGAGGGAGACAGCGACGGGGGATGGAGGCAGAGAACTAATGTCGCTCCGAGCGAGTTCGATTCTCTCTGCGAAACTGCAACGATATGCATTGTTGCGGGCAATATTTTACAGTTTTCCTTCCCCATCTAGCATTCCTCTGTACTACAGTAACAACCCATTGACAACCCTCGTCTATTCACAGTTGCCCAAGTGCACCCTCTGTGTGCGGGAGATCGTGGTGAACGCCCGCATGCAGGAGAAGTACAACGAGGATATGCGCGTGACCATGACGGACGAGCACCACTTCAAGTAAAAATTTTGGTGCTATTTTGGTATAGTTTTGAAGGTTTTGGGCGCAAATTGTGCAAGAAAAAACTGCGACTTTGTCCGCGGCACGTGGAGTGTAAAAATGTTCGCCTGCCTTTTGTGGCGGCTGCGTTTTCCCCTGCAATGCGGTATTTTTTCTACGCAACCTTTTTTCGCCCGGCCTCAGCCGGGCGAACCCCTACGAGAGCTTATCGTCCGTTCGTGCGTCCGTCCGTCCGTTCGTTCGTCCGTCACGCTCTCAGATCTCGGTGTTGGACAGTCGTAGGAAGGAGATCTTGGGCTCTACGGAAAGCTCTCGACTCACTGGTAATGTTGCTAAGAGACTTCGAAATTCAGAAGTTTGAATTGCGCGCGCTACAGTAACCTGAAGGTCAAAACGGAAAACGGCTGTAAGTCGCTCGTCTTACGTCGTAGAGCGGCGCGCGATAGGTCAACTAAAAGGTCTCGACGTGCTCTTTCGTGCGGCATAAAACTTTTCTTAATTACGCAAACACGCAACACGAAAAACGACATTCTCGCGTTTTTAACGCAGAAATCGCTCTAACTCGCTCAGCGTGCGTCGTACGGAGACGATCTTGGGTTGGTTGGATAGCTCTCGACTCACTGATCATTTGTTCTTGTATTGGTCGAAACTCAAAAGTTTGAATTTCGGGAGCTACAGTAACCCAAAGGTTTAAAACGCAAAACTGATCTAACTCGCTCGTCTTCCGTCATAGAGAGACGATCTTGAGTTCCTTGAATAGGTTTCGGTACACTGATAATTCCGTTAAGAGAAGTCGAAATTCAAAAGTTTGAATTGCGCGCGCTACAGTAACCCGAAGGTCCAAAACGCAAAACGGCTCTAACACGCTCGTCTTACGTCGTAGAGTGCCGTGCAATAGGTCAACTAAAAGGTCTCGACGTGCTCTTTTGCTTGGCGTGAAAATTTTGTTAATTACGCAAACACGCACCACGAAAAGCGACATTTTCGCGTTTTTAGCGTATAAATCGCTCTAATTCGCTCAGCGTGCGTCGTAGAGAGACGATCTTGAGTTGCTGGATAGCTCTTGACTCACTGATCATTTGTTCTTCTATTGGTCGAAACTCAAAAGTTTGAATATCGCGAGCTACAGTAACCCAAAGGTTCAAACAGCAAATGGGCCCTAACTCGCTCGTCTTACGTTGTAGAGCGGCATTCGTTCGACCGTTTGAAAGCTTACGTGGAGGCAGTTGTTGAACGGTCATTCCTAAAGAAATACTTTTGTTTTTTTAAACCCTTGTCTTACGAACAACTTTGTCAGCTAAAAAATTAATCCCGGGCGATCCCAATGTTGCCTTGCAACAACCGCTCAGAAATGGGTGTGTCTTGCTCAAAAAATTAATCCCGGGCGATCCCAATGTTGCCCTGCAAGAACCTCTCAGAAAGGAGCGTGTCAGAAGTAGCAAATGAATAGTGGACTCCGGGCGGGCGCGCGTCATATCGGAAAGGCTTCGAAATACTTTACAAAAGTATCCACTCTTTTACTCTTCCACTTTTAAAACACTCACAAACCACTCTGTATTAATAAAACAACTCATTTTTTTTAGAACAGCTTGTTGCGGAATTCGATGAACTTTTTTACCACTTGTCACAATTAGATCTTTTTGTGGAATTTTGTGTTTTATTCCCCTCCCCCCCCCCCCGTCCAACACTCCGTAAGGGTAGCCAAGTTGTACTGTACGCACTCACGTCACATGCATATGTTTTTGGCGCAAATTTGTCATTTATATATTGCAGTTTGGCACCAAATTCCACTGAAATTCCCTAGATTTCAGATGCCAGAAGTTCAACGCCACCTTCACCTCCGAATCCGGTCTGGATCGCGGAATCGCGCGCCGCCTGAACAGGGGTGGCGTCGCCGACGGTGCGTGTTGCGTGTTTTTCATTCGGTGCGTGTTTTTCGCTATTTACGCACAGAGTTTTTTAGACGATTTGTTGGATTTGGAAGATGAAATCGACGAATTAGAAGACGGGATTTTGGAGCCGTTCTCGAATAGCCGAATGGGCAAGAGTAGCAGTCGACCCAAGCGCCAGTTCATTCTGCCGGCGTTGAGACAGGTGCGTGCTTTAGTGGTTGTGCGAAAATACGCAACACGCACCGCGTGGGACGCCAGATCGCGATCGGAATGAGATTGTAACGTGAGGCTCGGCCAAAAGGCGACGCTATTCATTGCGGTGCGTCTTTAGCGCCCAAAACACGCAACACGCAAGGGATCGTTTTGGACAGTACAGCATTCTTCCGTCACTTCGCATCTCTCTCTGACGATCGATATCGTGCAGCAACAACAACGGCTATATTCTCGCTCCCTGTGCGTCTTTATCTCCCGGCCCCGCCCAAAACACGCAACACGCACGGAGTGCGCCGCACATCGCTTTCTATGCAACTTCACACATCGTGCTGCTTTCCTAACCATCCTCGCGCCCAATGCGCGTCATACTAAACACGCAACACGCACATTTCTAGGCGGCGCCCGAGGGCTCCCAGTTCGTTGAGGTCGTGAACGAGTCACACTGGAAGTGCAAGAAGTGCGACGAGGATATATTGGCGGCCGTAATTAGTGCGGGGGCCATTAGGCACTATCGAAAGAAACATCCGGATTTGCTTGATGAAATGCAGTATGAACTGTGCCGAGCCAGATTGGAGAGAGTCAGCGATGGGTGAGGGGATTTGTGGAATTTGAAATAAGTATATTTGTAAAGCGGAATAGAATAAACGAGGCAGTAGAAGAAACACACTAGAATGAAGTGTAAAATGATGTGAAGATTACAAATGAAATTCTGTACTCTGAAACAATGCGCAGATTTGCGACGTTCGAAGGTGGCGAGCTGGACAATTAGTAGAATTTGAAGCGAACGATTTTTGCCTGCTTATATGTCAATGTTGGGCCAAATTTCGCTGAAAACGCAAGTTTTTTCCCTTTTGTTTTGGTGTCAACACCCTCCACCCCCTTCCACTATCGTAGTAGCTTGCGCGAGTGCGCTCGTATGTTATTGTCAAATTATATTGCAATGTCGTCTAAATTCGAATTTTCAAAATTACCGTAAATCCTCCAATAAGCGCCCCCCTCGAATAAGCGCCCCCATCCAATAAGCGCCCCCCTTTTGTTAGTGCCAGCAGTACTAGCACTACCATATGTGCTCTGTCACCATTCCTAACACAAGATTGGGCTGCATATGACAGCACTACTACTAAATTCAGGTATTCTGATCAAAAGCTGTACAGTTTCAGCCTCAAATCTATGCAGATGTGCGCAAAAATGTGACAACAACAGGAAATTTTGGTAAAATTTTGGCACTCCGGAGGGGTCGAGTTAATAAGCGCCCCCTTCCCCTCGAATAAGCGCCCCCCCCTAGAGGTAGGTTGAAAAAATAAGCGCCCAGGGCGCTTATTGGAGGATTTACGGTATATCCACAATTCTCTTACAGCTGCATGGAGTTCGTGCATCCGGCCCTGATCGAGTGTCTCCTGTGCAACATGACCTACAATCTGCACAAGGCCTTCAACATGTGCAGGTATCTGTAGGTGCTTTGGGGGGGGGCACTACTAGAAGAGGGGGGGGGGGGGATGGGGATGAATAAGGAAGGAGGATGGGAGGATGGGGGGGGGGGGGGAGCGGAGTGGGTCTGATGAGGAGGGAGGGGGCTAGGGGGGGGGGGTGGCTAGAGGCAGTAGAGTCGGGCCTAGATGAGTTTGGGGGGTGGGGGGGGGGGGGCGGTGAGAGAGGGAGGGAGGGGGCGTCATCTCTGCGAGAGAGTGGTTGGTGCGAAGATGCGGTGCTCGAGCGGAAAGTTAGAGTGGACAAGTGTGTGAAATTTTGCGTTTTGTGGGTCGAAATTTTAGTCTCACTCACTATAGTATTCTAGAGCCATTCGCCACCTCAAGGCCAAGCACCCCAACCTGATGCCCGAGTATACGGTAGCGAGCTCTATGGGTTCGGCTGCTAATAAGAAAGCCGCCGGACCAATCAGCGACAAGAAGCGGAACGTGCAGCCCCCTTCGATTCCGTTGACCAAAGTCAAGGTTGGGATTTGGATTTATTGTGATAGTTTGTTATATGTAATGAGAATCCGGCGAGTTTTGCATAATATCCACAAATCTCTATCTGAACATCACGAAATTCCCTCCAAGACGACACACTATTCTATCGAAAAGCCCGAAAACCCCTAAAAATTGAAACATCGTTCCAAATCCCCCTAAATTGTCCAAAATCCCCCAGCATCCCTCTTCGCGTCCGAAGTTTCTCTCCGAAATGCCGAAGTTTTAAAATCGCCCTACAAACCCGCAGAAAAATCCTCACAAGAAGCATAGGTGCCGCCAGGGGGGGGGGGTCTAGTGAAAAACGAATCCACTTTTCGCTTGCTGAGAAAATGATAAGAATATACGCCAAAAAAGGCTAAATTTTAGCCCAAAAACGCACTTTTAAGCGACTTTTACGGCCAATGTGCCCACAAATAAGGGTAAAACCTCTCAAAACTTTGGCTCTGGCTTTCGCGAAAACTTTGGCTCAAAACTACCATGTTCAGTGAATATTTCGCAGCCGGGGGGGGGGTGGGGGGAGCCCCCCCACGGCCCCTATGCCGGAAAACCCTAAAAAAGTGAAAGCATCCGTCCAAATCCCCCAAAATTGTCCAAAATCCCCAATATACCTCTTCACCCCCTTCCCCCAATGTTTCTCTCCTAAATACTTTACAAAATTCAAAATCGCCCTCCAGAGTCCAGAACCCCAGAAAAATCACCTCCAAAACCCCAAAAGTTTCCCCAAACTGAAAATTCCCCCCAATTAGGAAGCCCGCCGCCCTCCCGACGTGACAGAAACCCGAATGGAAGTGCAAACCGTCGAGTCTCTAGAGCAACTCAAGGAATTATACGGGGTGGACGTGTCGCAAATGCAGACTGTCACGGGGGCGGATGGGGAGACGGTATACGTGCTGATGCCCGACGGCGAGGAAATAGACCCGGAGACGGCGGGTGAGGGTTGCTGTAGAAGTTCTAATAAGCCCCCCCCCCCCCTACGCCCGCTCTAGTAGGCCGCCCACTCGAATCATAGGTGCAGGCGGGGGGGGGGGGGGGGGGGGGGGAACCCCCCCCCCCTGGCCATGGCCCTCAGGAAATTTTTCCGGAGACCCCCCCCCCCCCTGGCATCCGAAATTCGGAAAAAAAATCCGGGAATTTCGGAAATTGTCTTGTATTTTTGTTAGTTTTTGGTCCTATTTTGTCCAAATTTTCGCCTGCAGCGCTATATTTCGTCTATTTCTGCACAAATTAGCATGTTTTTGACCAAAATAAGGCGTTTTTAGGCACATTTTTGGCCATTCTAAATTGATTTTCCGGGTACCGGGACCCACCCCCCTCTCGAAAATTTTCCTTAAGAAGAACCCCCCCCCCCGGCCTCCGGGTGGCCTGCACCTATGACTCGAATAGTAAACCCCCTAGGATGGGATTTGAAAGTCCCCCCCCCCCCCGCCCACCGAACAATAAACGCCCCACCTCGTAGCGCGAGGGGAGTTAGGGTGAGAATGAGGCAAGAAGAAGATCGGTTGCCTGAGATTCTGCTGTATATTTGGAGACGGCCGAAAGGAGGGAGAGTGGTGGATAGTAGGGGGGGGGGGGGGGGGGCGGTGAGTTGTGAGGGACGGAGCGCGGAGGTGGGAGGGGAGGCGAGGAGAGGGGGGAGTGGTAGGCCTGAAGGGTGATAGTGACGGGGCGAGAGGGGGGTGGCAGGGGGGGGTGGGGATAGTAGAGAGAAGGCGTAGATGTGGAGGTTGAGGAGCTGCCCAACTCAACCGGTCAGCCTCCCAATCTGCCCCTCTCTCTCACATCCTATATCGTCGTCGTCACGGCAAAATGGGCTATGTCACATTTTTTCACTTTCGAGATATGGCCAAAAGAAAGTTTTCAACCTTCATATAATATTGGGCTATGTCCAAAATGGAATGTCAAAATTCCAAAATGTTGAGACGATGCCATACATTTTTACCGGCTATGTCCCACATAGCCCATTCTATCGCAACACTGCTTTGGACATAGCATACGATTGTCCCTTATTTCTCGCTTTGTACACTATCTAGAGGACATAGCTCGTTCTAATATGAAGCTATGTGGTCATTGGATGGACATGGCGTGTTTAACTCAATTTTGGCCAAAAGTGGACATAGCTCATTTTGCCGTGACGGCGACGATATACTAAGCGCCATAGAGTTTGTTTGTTTGTTTGTGTGTTTGTTTGTCCGGCCATTTTCTCGCGACACGGGCGACAGATCCTGGAGATCTATAGCTTAAACTGACCGTCGTGGGCTGGAAGGAATCCCCTCCTATTTTAAAACTTTCGCAAGTTGCTAAATTCCATAAAATTTCAACAATTTCAATTGTGAGGTGCACAATTCTGCTAAACCATGCTGATTCAAACGGCGGCCACAGCGGCAATGACGCGCGCACTGTATGCCAACACGCAAAACATCAACTTTAAATCGTTGTGAGGGACATTTGCAGTGTCACCACTCACCAAAGAGTTGTCGTTGTCAGACTCCAAAGTGTATTCGCAGGCACTCCATGCACTGGCAAGGCCACAACATCAAACTATTCTGGATCTATTTCAAATGGCTTGAGATCTATTTGAAATGTCCAATTGGCTAAACCCAAACGTCTACAGGCTAACCTCAGGTGTCAATTGTGTATTTCCAGGCATGGGAGCTGGTGCAATCCTCAACGTAGGCACTGGCAGGGGCACAGGTTGAATGACTTGAGATCTATCTGAAATGTCCTATGGGCTAAACCCAATTGTCTACTGGCTAAGCCAACGTGTCGATTGTGTATTTGCAGGCACAGGAATTGGTGTGATCCTAAATGTAGACCCTGGCAGGGGCACAGTGTCAAATGACTTGAGATCTAAGTTTAATGTCCTGCACTGCACTGAATTTGATGATTGTATTGTATCCTTCATGCTCTGCAGATTGCCCATGTGCTATTGACCATAGACATTCTCCTACGGGCTTAAGGCTCTAGTCTACATTACTATGCCAGCTAGGTGTTTTGTCCGTCCGTCCGTCCGTCTGTCTGAGTACGCTTGCCTTCCTAGCACTTCGCCACGCGACGCTTCAGCATGCGCTTGCCTCGCTAGCACTTCGCCACGCGACGCTTCAGCACGCACGCGCTAGGAAGCCAGCAGGACGCCAGCGGCGTCCCGCAGAGAAGCTCGCTCGCTTCGATCGATCGACCGCAGAACATCAATTCCTGCACGGCCAGCGTCGCCTGTTGCTGCCTGCCTTCAACGCAGGCTTTGCCTGAACAGTACGGCAATGCACGGTAGCAGAGCCTTGCAAAAGCGAACAGTGCGGCAGTGCGCGGTACAGCAGAGAACCTTGCAATGTGCAATTCAACAGAGCCGAACAGTACGACAATGCTCGCGCAGGCAATTCAAGCCGCTTCAGCGACTATTTCGCTTGCAACAGGACAGATCTTGCAACAGGACAATCGGCCCGCTCTCTAACATTTGTTTTGCGCGTCGCGTTGTACGGCGCGTTCGCGAGGCGACCAGCGCCGGTGGCTCGCAACAGGACAAACCTTTGCAACAGGACAGATTTTGCAACAGGACAAATCTTGCAACAGGACAGATCTTGCAACCGGAAAATCTGTCCGCTTTCTATCATTTTTTGCGCTGCGCTATGTACGGCGCGTTCGCGAGGCAGTCAACGCTGTTGGCTTGCAACACGACAGACTTTCTGCAACAGGACAAATGATGCAACAGTACAGACGTTGCAACAGGATGCTCGCGCGAGGCGACCAGCGCCATTGGCTCGCAACAGGACAGATCTTGCAACAGGACAGATCTTGCAACAGGACAGATCGTGCAACAGGACAGATCTTGCAACAGGACAGATCTTGCAAACGGACAGATCTTGCAACAGGACAGATCGTGCAACAGGACAGATCTTGCAACAGGACAGATCTTACAACAGGACAGACCCTGCAACAGGACAGATCTTGCAACAGGACAGACCCTGCAACAGGACAGATCTTGCAACAGGACAGATCTTACAACAGGGCAAATCTTGCAACAGGACAGATCTTGCAACAGAACACATCTTGCAACAGGACAGATCGTGCAACAGGACAGACCTTGCAACAGGACAGATTTTGCAACAGGACAAATCTTGCAACAGGACAGATTTTGCAACAGGACAAATCTTGCAACAGGACAGATCTTGCAACAGGACAGATCTTGCAACAGAACAGATCGTGCAACAGGACAGATCTTGCAACAGGACAGATCTTGCAACAGGACAGATCTTGCAACAGGACAGATCTTGCAACAGGACAGATCTTGCAACAGAACAGATCGTGCAACAGGACAGATCTTGCAACAGGACAGATCTTGCAACAGGACAGATCTTGCAACAGGACAGATCGTGCAACAGGACAGATCTTGCAACAGGACAGATCTTACAACAGGACAGACCCTGCAACAGGACAGATCTTGCAACAGGACAGACCCTGCAACAGGACAGATCTTGCAACAGGACAGATCTTACAACAGGGCAAATCTTGCAACAGGACAGATCTTGCAACAGGACACATCTTGCAACAGGACAGATCGTGCAACAGGGCAGACCTTGCAACAGGACAGATTTTGCAACAGGACAAATCTTGCAACAGGACAAATCTTGCAACAGGACAGATTTTGCAACAGGACAGATTTTGCAACTGGACAGACCTTGCAACAGGACAAATTTTGCAACAGACCTTGCAACAGGACAGATTTTGCAACGGGACAGACCTTGCAACGGACAGACCTTGAACAGGACAGATCATGCAACAGGACATTACGGCCATTGACGTCTACATTCCATGGTATTCAGATCTCAGGAATTCTTCTGCAACGGGAAGGAACGGCTAGTTAGCCCACTATTTCAAATCACCCCCCCCCCCCCCACCCCTCTTCTCACTTGCTCCTCCGCTCTCTATCTTTACACATGTTTTGCTCAACCCCCCCCCCCCCTCCCATTCAGAGAAGCTGGTAGAAGCTCTGGACAAGACGCCCGAAGAGGAGGAAGGGGAGGGGGAGGGCGGGGAGTCGTCTAGCGCTACCGTACCCGAATCGAAGTCGGTAGCTACCGCGGACGTTTCGGACAAACAACCCATTGAGGACAAGGGAAGAGCGATGCCCGAGCCATTCGAAGGGGGAGAGTAGTAGAAGAAGATTGGAAATCGCGCGATTTTGAGAAGGAAATAATGATGAAAATGCTGTAATGATACTCTAATAAGCCCCCCTGGGGGCCTTATTAGACTATCTTACGGTAACCGATTTCGTTGCTTGTGTGAGGTGTAAAAATGTGCACGACGCTTGTCGCTTTCTCGCGCGTACAATAGGTATTTTCGCTATCTCTCGTAGTGTGACAGTGTGTTGCAATCGTGCGATGCGTTTTCCGTTCACTGTCTGCTATTATTTCAAGCGAAGAAAGTTTGTGCAGCCGAATTATTAGCGAAGCGCGTCCGCTTCGGTGTTGTTTTGGACTGTCAATTTGCAAGACGATCAGTTTTCGGTTAGAAATGCTGTGAAAATATTAATTGCCATGTATCTAGCTCGTGATACCGTAGTACGCAAGGATTTGAGCCGAAATTTTAAATAGAATAGGCAACTGATCAAGGTCATATATACCACTTGCCTGCTTCTCGGGTTACGGTAGACATTGATAGACGAGTTTTGTGGCACAGATATTCCTTGTCATATCCATAAAATCCAAATTCTCACATCCTTTCTCAATTCCTCTACCGTATAAAATCCCTAGCAAAGCCGTGCTGGCAACAGGACCAGAATCACAATCACTCTCTCTCTCTCTCACTATCAATAATCACATTTCTTCCCCGAGCTCGAATATCACTTTTCTTTCCCTATTTTCCTCGCGTCGGGTGCGCGACTCGCTCAGAGCGACAGCTGCGGCTTCTTTTCTGTCGCTGCGCCACTTCTGCAGCCTCTGGCGGAGGCGCAGCGTGGTGAACCGAATGTGCTCGGTGATGACGAACTGAAAAGATAGCGAAAGTACTCTAATAAGCGCCCCCCCCCTCCAATAGTACCCCTTCCGAGAAGGAGGCTGCAGATTGCGCGGTGAAGATGCCGTGAATCTTCAAATAGGCTCCCTGGGCCTTTCAACCTCAGGTATGTAGCTCTAGGAGGAGGGCACTTGGAGGGGCGCTTATTCAAAATTTGCCCAAAATTTTCAGTTGTCACATTTTTGTGTGCAGTGGCATGAAACGTCTGAAACTGGTGAGCTTTTCGTCAAAATACCATTAATCGTTGTTCTATCATATATCTAAATGGCAGAATCTTGTGTTGTGAATCTTCACCGAGCATATGATAGTGTAGGTAGGCGTTACCAGTGGGCGCTTATTGTAGTTGGGTGCGCCTATTTTCAACATTCCACTAGGAGAGGCGCTTATTGGATGAGTGGGAGGGGGTGCTTATTGGAGGAAATACGATGCCTTCCCTCCAAAGAACAATAATTCACTGAAGAAACACAAGATGCAACTCACGTAGGCGACCATGATGAGAATGGTGCCGACGAGAATCAGCGGGAAGTGGATTAAGAGGAAGCGGGCGCTGCTCGCAGGCGCGAAGTCGCCAAAACCAATGATGGCCATGCTCTGAAGAAGAAGAAAATATGGAGATTATGACCCATTTTCCAGTTTTATTTTCACAAAAACCAAAAAACCTGGAAGAGAAAGTAGTAGGTGTCGAGGTAGCTCCAGCCGTCGTGCTTCTCGGACTCGTACATGAAGAAGGCGGCCAGCAGCGTGTAGCAGAAGACGACCACCAGCAGGACCAGCAGGCGCAACTTCTCGTGCCACAGGGTGGCCAGGGTCACGCCGGCCCTGAATCCGGGAGATGTGATTTTGACGATAATGATGAACAGTAGGATGTGAAGTAGGTATGTGGTTCGTTGTGAAGTGCTGAGTATAGGGAATCACTTCGTGGGTGTTGTTGAAAGTGACTGTTATGAACAAGACTGAACACTTCAGCTCAACTGCTGAGATAAGAACAAGATTATCCAAGAAGCCCCAACACCATGGCTCATGCAAGCGCCACTGAAGACTCACCCATATCGACTGTCGGTGACCTCCAGCAGGTCTGCCATCGAGTGGGTCGTGGCAGTGCTGGACACGTCCACTATGAAGGAGCTTTCCGCGCGCGGCAGATGACCGTCTTCTAGGATGGCCATTGGCTTGCGCATCTGAAGTGTTGCGAAACAGATGAAGCACTGAAAATGACAAAGAAACATGACAATCAAGCCACAAAGGCAGGACCTTGGCCGCGAGGACGCGAAAGAAGTTGGGCAGCGTCAGCAGCACCACGCTGACCATGTGGCCGAAGTCGGCCACGAAGGCGAAGAAGAGGGGCACGCCGAACATGTAAACACGGCAACAACCTACATGCTGACCAGATAAGGCATGCGCTATCAAACGCGTTTTACGACAGGTGTCCAAACGGCGCAAAGTAAACGCCCTTGCTGTCTTTGTTTTCCCCGCCGCTCAGACGTAGTGCAAAACTCTTCAAGCCATGAAAGGATCCCTCATAGCTGCAGCTGTGGCCAGTTTCGCCATCGGGGCGCTTGTGGCATACGGTACCTTTGTACTGTCAAAGCAATACGTAACTGAACGAAGTACATGTATTGGCTGGCGAACTGTTCAACAACTGCCTCCACGTAAGCTTTCAAACGGTCGAACGAATGCCGCTCTACAACGTAAGACGAGCGAGTTAGGGCCCATTTGCTGTTTGAACCTTTGAGTTACTGTAGCTCGCGGTATTCAAACTTTTGAGTTTCGACCAGATAAGAACAAATGATCAGTGCAGTCAAGAGCTATCGGAGCAATTCTCGAAGAATCGCTCTCTCTACGACCCACGCTGAGCGAGTTAGAGCGATTTCTATGGAACGAAAACGCGAGAATGTCGCTTTTCGTGGCGCGTGTTTGCGTAATTAACAAATTTTTTATGTCAAGTGAAAGAGCATGTCGAGACCTTTCAGTTGACCTATCGCATGCCGCTCTACGTTAGTTAAAGACAAGCGTGTTAGAGCCGTTTTGCGTTTTGAACCCTCGGGTTACTGTAGCGTGTGCAAATCAAACTTTTGAATTTGAGCCTCTTAACGGAATTATCAGCGCGCCTGAAAATGCTACATTCAGTACCAACTGAAGATCGTCTCCTACGATGACGAAATAATGAGCGAGTTAGACAAATTTTGCGCTTTAAACCTTTGGGTTACTGAAGCTCCCGAAATTCAAACTTTTGAGTTTCGACCAATAGAAGAACAAATGATCAGTGAGTCGAGAGCTATCCAACCAAATCTATATCTTGTCCTACGACGCACGCTGAGCGAGTTAGAGCGATTTCTGCCTTAGAAACGCGAGAATGTCGCTTTTCGTGTTGCGTGTTTGCGTAATTAAGAAAACTTTGAATGCCAAGCGAAAGAGTACGTCGAGACCTGTTAGTTGACCTATCGCACGCCGCTCTACGACGTAAGACGAGCGAGTTAAAGCCGTTTTCAGTTTGAACCTTCGGGTTACTGTAGCGCGCGCAATTCAAACTTTTGAATGCCGATCTCTCGAGGTACATTACCAATAAGTCGAGACCTTTCCGTAGAGCCCAAGATCGCCTTCCTACGACGTTCCAACGCCGAGATATGAGAGCGTGACGAACGAACGAACGAACGAACGAACGAACGCACGAAAAGCTCTCGTAGGGGTTCGCCCGGCTGAGGCCGGGCGAAAAAAAGTGAACACTTTTTCTCCAGCTCATAACTCGCTGTTAGGTTAACAAATCTCAACCAAATTTTACATGTGCAGACATTATAGTGTCATGCTTCAGTGCACCAAATTTTGTCCGCGAAGTCCTTACACAATCATGGCTACCGTCGATCTAGTGTGGGACATGCAAAACCACTTCGACCCATGCAGTCCCCATGTTTCCAGATCACAAACTGCAATTGAATCTTGCTTAGATCAACGCCAGGGGGTCGACAAATCATTGTGTATCAAATTTGGCTTCGATGTGTTGCACATCAACCTTAGCAACAGTCTCCAGCCTGGCGCGAAAGCCAAAACCTGTCCATTCCAAGAAAGCACTCCGGAATCACGTCTGTTGAAAAATTTTTTCTAGCATCCCAAATCTTCCTTTTCAAAGCATCCAACAACACAAATGTTGTGCTTTTGATGCTTTTATATACAGTTTGCATAATTATTTGCGTTGCCAACAGTTGCAGAAGGGTATAATCAAAAGACGCCATCCTGCCTGAAACGCGCACAGATCGCGAAGAGATTTGAGTCCGAACAGCTCGTGTGCTCGTAAGTCAAGTAATCCTGAACCGATTCGGCTGAAAATTGCAACGGTTGTCCACAACACATTCGGGTATACGAGTACAAAGTTTCATTGAAATTGATCAACTGAAGCACAAGTTACAAGCTGGAGAAAAAGTGTTCACTTTTTTCTGGGACACCCGGTAGGCCTAAGCTTAAGCTCGAGCCTCGAGCATGAGCCTGTGTGTCTCAGAAGCTAATGGAAGAAAATGCAATCGTAGTATCACCACTAGTGCCTTTAGCCCATAGGTGATACTCTATCGTCAATAACAGACTGTTTGTTGTAGGTTATTGCAACATGCAACAGCCCATTTCCCACAGGTACATGCAGCGATCCATGTCTCACAGCCAGTGGTCAGACACGCAATGATTCATGGGCTATAGCCATTAGCTACTACTCAGAGCACTGTTCAAAGCACGAACTGCTCCATGGCCTGCAACCACTGGTCGGAAGATGCAGTGATCGCTCGTTCGCGGCTGATGGCAACTGTCCTGTGCGGTTGACCGCTTGCCAGTTGACGTTCTCAAGCACATTTGAATGAGACAGATCGCTCACCGCCACTGCTCGCATGCCTGATGACCGCTCAATCGTTTGTTTGAAGTGATGGCAACTGTTCTGTGCAGTTGATCGCTCTGAAGTCATTTGGCACAGTGCCTTTGTCTGAGGCTTATGGAGATGGAGAGCCCATTTATTGACCCATGGGCCCAGCCACTACTCACAACAGCCCATAGGAGAATCAGATAGATCTAAAGTCATTTGACACTGTGCCCATGTCAGTGCTTGAATTCATAATTGCACCAGCTCTTATGCCTCACAATACACTGAACTCAACCCACTGACATTTGTGCTTAGCCCATAGGTGTTTTCAGATTCATCCAAAGTTGTTTGACAAAGTGCCCCTGTCAGTAATTTACCACCGCACCTGCTCCAGTGCCTCTCAATACACCTTAGAGTCTCACAGCGACAACTCTGTAGTAAATGGCAGCACAATTGGCACAGAATGCATGTGAAAGCAACCATCAGTCACTCTTTAGTGCTCACAATGTACTGTGTGGTTGATGTTTTCATGATTTTTGGTGGAATTTGGTAAATTGCGAAACTTTTAAAATAGGAGGGGACAAATCGCAGTCAACGACAGTTCTTTTGATGTATAGATCTCCAGGATCCATCAACTGTGTCAAGAGAAACTGGCCGGACAAACATCATAGGCGGACAGCCAAACATCGTTAGCCGCTTAGTATATAGGACTAGTGCCTTTAGCCCATAGGCGATACTTTAAGTCCATAAGACGATAAGAGATTCCTTGCTGTAGCTTATATTTCAACATGCAATGGCCCACAGCCACTGGTCAGAACATGCAACGCTCCATGGCTTGCAGCCACTGGTCAGAAGATCCAGTGATCGTTCGTTTGCGGCTGGTGGTAAGGTAACTGCTTTTGCTGTTGACCGCTTGCCGCTAACATTCTCAAGCACTTTTGATTGAGACAGATCGCCGCGACCACCACTGCTCAGAAGTCTGAAGACCTCATTGGTTTGCGGCTGATGGCAACTGTTCTGTGTGGTTGACCATTTGCCGCTGACGTTCTCAAACACATTTGAATGAGACAGATCTCTCACCACCACTGCTTACAAGTCGCAAATCTGAGAGACAGACCGCTCGCCACCACTGCTCGAAAGTCTGAAGAGGCAATTGTTTTGTGTGGTTGATCGCTTGCGATGACGTTCTCAACCGCATTGAATGATTCAAAATCTTTTTGGCCTCGTGACGACTGATGGAATAGCAAAACTAAAGTTGTCAAATGAAGAAAAACAGCAGCAAAAGAATTGCTACACGATTGGGAATTAACCCAGGGACCTCCAGATTCATAGCCGGACGCCTTATCCACTAAGCCATTTGCCTTCTGTAAATTGTTTCGCCTGGTCGCTTATAAGAGCGCACGCCAATTGCGCGCAGCGTTTAGCGTTATGCAGACATCCACCTGACATCGTTAGCCGCTTAGTATATAGGATTGGTGGAATTTAGCAAATTGCAAAAGTTTTAAAATAGGAGGGGACAAATCGCAGTCAACGACGGTTCTTTTGATGTATAGATTTCCAGGATCCGTCAACTGTGTCAAGAGAAACTGGCCGGACAAACATCATAGGCGGACAGCCAAACATCGTTAGCCGCTTAGTATATAGGACTAGTGCCTTTAGCCCATAGGCGATACTTTAAGTCCATAAGACGATAAGAGATTCCTTGCTGTAGCTTATATTTCAACATGCAATGGCCCACAGCCACTGGTCAGAACATGCAACGCTCCATGGCTTGCAGCCACTGGTCAGAAGATCCAGTGATCGTTCGTTTGCAGCTGGTGGTAAGGTAACTGCTTTTGCTGTTGACCGCTTGCCGCTAACATTCTCAAGCACTTTTGATTGAGACAGATCGCCGCGACCACCACTGCTCAGAAGTCTGAAGACCTCATTGGTTTGCGGCTGATGGCAACTGTTCTGTGTGGTTGACCATTTGCCGCTGACGTTCTCAAACACATTTGAATGAGACAGATCTCTCACCACCACTGCTTACAAGTCGCAAATCTGAGAGACAGACCGATCGCCACCACTGCTCGAAAGTCTGAAGAGGCAATTGTTTTGTGTGGTTGATCGCTTGCGATGACGTTCTCAACCGCATTGAATGATTCAAAATCTTTTTGGTCTCGTGACGACTGATGGAATAGCAAAACTAAAGTTGTCAAATGAAGAAAAACAGCAGCAAAAGAATTGCTACACGATTGGGAATTAACCCAGGGACCTCCAGATTCATAGCCGGACGCCTTATCCACTAAGCCATTTGCCTTCTGTAAATTGTTTCGCCTGGTCGCTTATAAGAGCGCACGCCAATTGCGCGCAGCGTTTAGCGTTATGCAGACATCCACCTGACATCGTTAGCCGCTTAGTATATAGGACTAGAGCCTTTAGCCCGTAGGAGAATCTCCATGGTCAATAGCGTATGGGTAATCTGCTGAGCATGAAGGAGATAATGCAATCATCAAATTCAGTCACTGCAGGACACTGCAGTTAGATCTCAGGTCGTTAGACCCTGTGCCATTGTCAGTGCCTATGTTTAGGATCTCGCCAGCTCCCGTGCCTGTAAAAATACACAATAGATGCTTGGGTTTAGCCCGTAGTCACTTGGGTTTTGCCCGTGGAACACTTCAAATATATCTAAAGACATTTGACATTGTGCCACTGCCAGTGCCTACATTTAGGCGCGTGACAGCTCCCGTGCCTGTAAATACACAATAAACGATCGGGTTTAGCCCATAGACATTTGGGTTTAGCCCGTAGGAGATTTCAGATAGATCTAAAGACATTTGACACTGTGCCCCTGCCAGTGCCTGCATTTATGCTCGCACCAGCTCCCGTGTCTGTAAATACACAATAGACACTTGGGTTTAGCCCATAGACATTTGGGTTTAGCCCGTAGGAGATTTCAGGTAGATCTAAAGACATTTGACACTGTGCCCCTGCCAGTGCCTGCATTTATGCTCGCACCAGCTCCCGTGCCTGTAAAAACACAATAGATAGTTGGGTTTAGCCCATAGACATTTGGGTTTAGCCCGTAGAAGATTTCAGATAGATCTAAAGACGTTTGACATAGATCCAAAGCAGTTTGATGCTGTGCCCCTGCCAGTGCATGCAGTGCCTGCGAATACACTTTGGAGTCTCACAACGACAACTCTGTCATGAATGGTGACACCCCACTATCAATTGAAGTTGATGTTTTGCGTGTTGGCGTACAGTGCACACGTCATTCCCACCGTGGCCGCCATTTGAATCATCGTGGTTAAGCCGAATTGTGCACCTCACACTCGAAATTGTCAAAATTTTATGTCATTTAGACATTGGTCAAAGTTCTAAAAGCAAAGATGCAAAACCGCGTGTTCTGACGGTCAGTTTAAGCTATAGATCATCGCGATCCGTCAACTGTAGCGAGCGCTAGAGCGCTCACAGACAAACAAACAAACAGACAAACAAACAGACGGACAGAGTTTTGCCGCTTAGTATATAGGACTAGAGCCTTTAGCCCGTAGGATAATCTGCATAGTCAAAAGAAGACTGTTGTTAGGCAACCATCAATAGTCGAAACATGACGCACCACCATGATCATAATGTGCTGAAGCCAATGGCTCACACAGTAGATGTTTGACTTTACCTCATATATGATTGCAGGCTTCAGGTGTCTGTGCCACTGTTCAACCAGTTTTGCATTTGTAAATAAACCTCAAGAGAGTTTGAATTTAACCCATAGACAATTGGCGTTAGTCCATAGACTTTAGCCCGTAGGAGAATCTCTACAGTAACATGAAGTTTCTCATGGCGCAACACAACTGGTTCAGAACATGCAGCGAGAGCGATTATACATGGCATGCCACATGGGCGTTTGGCTTTAGCATTTAGCCCATGGATGATTTCAGATGGCGCTACACCTGGTTCCATGCCTGCTATTGGTTAGAGGACAGTGAAAAGGAAGTGATCGTTGCTGCAGGTACTTCTGCGCCTGTGAAAACACAGCAAAAGACAGTTGAGCTTAGCTTGTAGATGCATTTGTGAAACTTCTAAAATAGGATGTGTCAGTTTAAGGTGCAATCGCGATTTGACAACTGAAGTTATGGCGTTCACGAGCCGCCAACTGCAGTGAATGGTCGACGCCTAAGTGGTTCAAACGTCTTGAGTCCCGCGACGGTTGCCTGAATGGCAAAACAAATTTTCAAATGAGATTTTAAGCAGCAAAATGTTTTCACCCCAAGCGGGGATCGACCATCGCTCCAGCGATCTATTGCTCACGAGACCAACGGTCTATCCACTGCGTCATCGTCGTTTTTGGTTGTTGATTAAAATCGACGCTTACAAGAGCGCACGTCAACTGCGCGCACTGTTTAGTGTTGCGCGGTCGATATTTTCGCGATTTCTGGAGATTTAGCGATCCCTCAAAGTTGAGACCCGACTGACGAGAGGCGCCGACAAATGGCGGTCAGTTTGGTGCATAGCCCGTCGCGATCCGTCAACTGTATCTAGAGTTTCGCGATTCGTGACAGACAAACAGCCGGACAGCATTAGCCGCTTAGTAATAAGGACTAGAGCCTTTAGCCCGTAGGAGAATCT
>JASAMZ010003246.1:0-18128 GCA_030248115.1 Linhomoeus sp. GSCO2_2
AGCCTTAAGCAAGTTACGTATTGCTATTCTTAACACAGACAATAATCATTGATTCTATTTACACAGACAGTACTCTTTGATTCTGCATCATATGCAACACTCCTTGATTCATCGCTGCAGTCCAGTACTCCTTATTCACCATCACGTACAGTACTCCTTGACTCTTCATCGTTTGGTACTCCTTGATTCTTCATCACTTACAGTACTCCTTGATTCTACTCACACACAGCACTCCTTGATTCTTCATCATTACAGTACAGTACCCTTGATTGTAGAACCAACTCAAGAAGGCCCCTCGAAAGGCCACCTTCCTCAGCGACCTGGCAGTCCACCAAGGGGGCACCAGAGGCAGCGCTTCCATTTGAGACGCCCATGCGTTCAAAAAGAAGTTCAAAACGTCTCCCAAACGACCTGCGCAGAGCCAGGAATCGAACTTGGTTTATGACATTGTATATGGTTGGCGCTTTCGCCGCCTGCTGGACCCCCTACTATGTCCTGGTGGCCATGGACTTCCTGACATAGAAGCTTGACGGGCAAAGCGACCAGACACATCAGGTGACTGGGGTACTCTTTGGTATTCTGAATTATGCACAGCAACAAATGTAGCATCCTAATGAAACCGCAAGTACATCCTCACTGGTTGGTATTTAATCAAAATCAATACTGATCACTCTAAGTCATCCCACACAGACCCAGAGAAATATTTACATCCTTTGGATCAACAATATGGCTTAGAGATGAGCATGTCGCATTGCTCATCCCCGCTTGGCAGACTATGGAAAAGAGCACTATGCATAGTCTAGTCTGTTACTCAATGTTTTTAAGTATGTTCTTCTACTAACCACCCATTACAAACACCCATTTCCTCTCACTATCGCAAACAGTGGAACAACACACTTGGGTTGACTTGGGAAACACTAGGTCGGTTCCATGGCCGTCGGGCAGGCGTGGTTCCCGTCGGGAACCAACCAGTAGCCTATAAACTTCTCAGTGTGGCCGCTTCTGCCGGGCGTGAAGGCCTCCTTCCGCAGATTATAGGCCCATAGGTGGAACATCGACACTTTCAACCTAAAAATTTCAAATTGTGATCGTGACTTTTGACGGTCTCCAGTCGCAGGTGACGCTGCATTGCCGTGCCTTTCTCACGTTTACAACTATGAATAACCGGTTTGATATTTCAGTCCTTTCTTCTCATGGGTACAGAATTATCTACAAACTTCACCTCCGGTCGCACAACTTGAACGCGTGGCTCTTGTTGCCCTTGGGGTTGGGGGAGAACGCCTTGAGAAGACATCTATTGGCCAGGCAGAAGTAGGGCTTGTAGTATTCATTGAAAATCAAAGCGGGCGTTGTGTTCAGCGCCCGAGCCACCCTGTAGTCCAGGGAAAATGGGGTGACGTTGGGGCGGAACGTCTCCTCCAGGCGGACCTCGACGTAGGACAGGGCGCGGCGGCGCAATTCCGCTTCTCTCGCGCTGCTATCGTTTGATTGGGCGGACACTGAATGGAGAAGTGTCACCGCTGCTGTGAAGAAGGCAGTCGAAATCAGCGTCATTTATGCTCTATCTGATACAGTTTCAGCTTCAGTTTCACTATCAGTATCAGTTTTCATTTTAGTTCCAGAACCAGTTTCAGTAAGGCTATAAAGCGTACAAGTAATCGTGCATGGATCCGTTGTTGAGTTGCTCATTACCATACATAAGTTGCATTCCAAGTTACACACTTCGTCATTGTCAACAAACAAAGCACCAAAGTAACCTAACATGAGCCAAACACACGGCTCAAATACTGACATTGCAACTGAAAGCTGAAACTAGTTTTAGTAGTAGGTCACACCTGCTTGAATGTCGGCTAACTCGACTGTGTACCTCATCAGTGAAAAACGACGTTAAAGTTACCGTATATAGACGCGCGTTTCCAGCGTGGCGTCATGGGAAATCCGTCAGGCGCATGACAATTAGCCTACACTTCAAGGAAAACAACAAGCCGCCGACTACGCTACAGCGGTGCGAACTTTGCCAAAGCGCCATCTGCAAGTGTCACACTGGTAAGGGCGTCGCAACCTGGCACGATTTCCACGCCACTGGAGGAATACTTCGTTGAAACAACTTGGAGTTCTTATTCGGAGGAGGATTAGCTGAGAAATTTGAGTAGTCCTGGGCGTAGTCGATAATAATTTTGGCGCCCCAAGCCTGACAAGCTTTAATAGTACGCCTGACGTGAAAGGCTTGCGTCTGGGATTTCCATAGAGTGTGGTAATGAGCTTGCAAGCAAGAATCATGATTCGACCTTGTCAACGCTATCACAACGAGTGCATTTTACTCGTCGGGTCGGATAGGTACAGCCACAGCTCTCAGACCAACTCCCACTTGTTAGCAAGAGAGTTCAGTACAAGGTCACCAACACTCAACAGCCCCAAAGTAATCACAGCACAGCTACAAGACTAGGGTACATATTTGTTAGTGTGCACACCACTGGAGAAGCCCTTATCTGATCAAATCGGCCTGGTCAGTTCCTTGATCGCCGCGATCGATAAGGGACTGGGGCTCCTGCTGTGCTTGGGAGAGTTCATCTCTCCATTCATAATGCGCGCTGTTGTACCCTTTCTGCTCCAATGTGGTGGCTCTAGCAGGGTGAGGCTGTTCTCCCGGCTGCGGGGTCTCCAGTGCAGGTGGGTGGACGTGGCCCTTAGGTCGATCGAGGAGCCCCTAGCCCGACGACTGGTGGATCCGCGCAGGGAGAAGAGGGAGCTCAAGTCGGTACGCCAGTTGGGGAAGAGGCTGGAGCAGTAGATGTAGGGGTTGATGCTGCTGTTGGCCACGGCGAAGGCAACGAGGACCGGCTTGAGCCAGGAGGGCAGTCTGGAAATAGGTGAGAGGAAATGGGTGTTTGTACGGGTGGTTAGTAGAAGAACATACTTAAAACATTGAGTAACAGACTAGACTATGCATAGTGCTCTTTTCCATAGTCTGCCAAAGGCGGGATGAGCAAATGCGACATGCTCATCTCAAGCCATATTGTTGATCCAGGATGTAAATATTCTGGGTCTGTGTGGGATGACTTAGAAGTGCATCAGTATTGATTTTGATTAAATACCTACCAGCTAGGATGTACTTGCGGTTTCATTAGGATGCTACATTTGTTGCTGTGCATAATTCAGAATACCAAAGAGTACCCCCAGTCACCTGATGTGTCTGGTCGCTTTGCCCGTCTCAAAGTCCATGTTGAGGAAGTCCACGGCCACCAGGACATAGTAGGGGGTCCAGCAGGCGGCGAAAGCGCCAACCATATACAATGTCATAAACCAAGTTCGATTCCTGGCTCTGCGCAGGTCGTTTGGGAGACGTTTTGAACTTCTTTTTGAACTGATGGCGTCTCCACTGGAAGCGCTGCCTCTGGTGCCCCCTTGGTGGACTGCCAGGTCGCTGAGGAAGGTGGCCTTTCGAGGGGCCTTCTTGAGTTGGTTCTGCAATCAAGGGTACTGTACTGTAATGATGAAGAATCAAGGAGTGCTGTGTGTGAGAAGAATCAAGGAGTACTGTAAGTGATGAAGAATCAAGGAGTACCAAACGATGAAGAGTCAAGGAGTACTGTACGTGATGGTGAATAAGGAGTACTGTACGTAGTGAAGAATCAAGGAGTGTTGCATATGATGCAGAATCAAAGAGTACTGTCTGTGTAAATAGAATCAATGATTATTGTCTGTGTTAAGAATCAAGGAGTGCTGTATACGTAGTATGAAGATTATGTATCAATCAATGGATCACCGACCGATTGGAATCCGTTCTCCAGAACGCTGTCGCTCAAGTCCAGCGGCGGAAGTTGAGAACCAGCCACCGATTTGGACTGTCTGAGCTTCCTGTTGTAGTTTTGCCTCTGCGGGGGCTGTTTGCAGGAACCTTTTCTTGATTCTGGCGCCAGGAATCTTCTAGTCTTGGCCTGCCGGCTGATGCTGACACTAATGGCCACGCAACACGCCAGTATGATGACCATCGGGATGAGATAGATGACCAGGGTGTTGAGTACGGTGTTGTAGAGCTCCACCGAGCGACCGATTTGGTTCACCATGGCTCGCGAAATGCACATTCTGAACCAGTCGCCACAAGGGTGGGACACGGCATCGAAGATGTAGAGCTGAAAGTGCGTATTAAGTTTCTTCCTCTTGTTTAGTGGGTGTTAGTTTGGGTTGTTAGAACAAATTGCACCAAGATGTCTTGGCAATTTGTGATGCTTGGCAGTGTGGCTATCCATCCATCATGTGGGTTGCCCAGCTTTTGTACACGTTGTGTACTGCTATTCGAGTCACACATATTGCAAATGAGTAACACGTGCCGTTTCGCTTTCTTCCCACCTGTGGACTACT
Organism: Linhomoeus sp. GSCO2_2; assembly: GCA_030248115.1. Lineage (NCBI taxonomy): Eukaryota > Metazoa > Nematoda > Chromadorea > Monhysterida > Linhomoeidae > Linhomoeus > Linhomoeus sp. GSCO2_2. The sequence continues at coordinate 4,363 of JASAMZ010003246.1, forward strand.
GGCCAGAGCGGCCCACATCCAAGCCGCCAGTGCCATTGCCCTTGCAGTGAGGTCCGCCCTCCTTCCAGTGTAGGACATCGGTCTACAGACGGTCAGGAATCGGTCCAGACTGACGCAAATCAGGATATTGGAACTGAGATAGACGCCGAAGACGTCCATAGACTTGCTGGCCTTGCACAGCCAGCCGGGGGCCAGCCACAATTTCTGGACCTGAGTTGAATTTGTTCTCAGATTTAATGTTTGTTTTCCAAGCGCTGTGCAATGTGCCCCTCACCTTGGAGTAGATCTCCTTTGTCATGAGACAGAAGGTGACCAGCAGGTCTGCCACGTTCAGATGCAGCAGAAGAAAGGTGATGCGTCTCAAGTGGTTGCTGGGACGCAGGGAGCGGCGCAGACTGCGTCTGAATGCGTGCGTCACAAGGTCGATTCAGACGTTGAATGGTATCCATTCGTTTTGTAGGATGCCAACTCATTCTGCTTGTGTACAGTGCACTTGTGCCCGAGTGCATAACTCTGCAACGATGTGTTTTTAGGCACGTTCCCAACCCCAAGCAACCATACATGTAGGAGGCTCCAGCCACTATTCAGTCCATGTCAGGTCTAATTTTCAGATTAAGAAAACCAAATCTTTTGGAGACGGCTTTTGCAAGAAATTCCTAGACTGAGGTGAAGGAAGTCTGTTTTGTTCACAGCACAATGTATGCTAGAGTATAATTTTGGAAGAAATTTTGAGGAAACACGGAATTTCTCAGAAGCACTGAGTATCCAAATTGCTCCTCCGATGCATACCTGGTCAGGTGTCCGATCAGCACCATGAACATGCAGCTGTTGCCCAGGATTGAGGTCGCGAACGCCGCCCCGTACACCAGCGTCGACAGGACGTCGCCCAGATCGTTGAAGGGCCGCAGGGAGCGCCTCAGGCGTTCCACGGTCTCGTTGGGACAGTTGATCATGGTTGAACTGAAATAGAATCTGGCGATGGCATTAATTATTGGGATGAAGCTGTGGGAGGAAGTATAGGCGAGTTAATGATGGGGAAGCGAACAGCTGGACGTCGCGAGAGTGCGTTCCTGTGACCTACTCCTACACACCGTAAACACTCCAACAAGCGGGGTTTCGTTTGTTATTCAAGTCTCTTAATGGAGCAGTGTTTCGTGCAACAATTCATTGCAGTTGTTGGACAGTATCGAAAGGTGGAATAGTATAGTGTAGCAGAGATGGTTTCGGGAATTCGAACTGTTGCATAGTCCAACAATTACAGTATTTCAATCCCTCCCAGTTGGGTCCGCTTGTTGGAGGGTATACGGTAACAGCCGCGCTCTATCGCGAACGAGCTTGTGAGTTCACAAGAGTACCGAATGGCCAACTTGTCAGCTGGAACGTGGGGGTTAGTCCAAATGAAACACGGTACACACACATCCTTTAGCTATATGAAGAATCATGTGAAAGTAGGGTGGTAGTGATAATTTGATTCAATGCACCTCCAGGCCTTTTGAAGTGACGTTCAGACGTTCAGTGGCAAAATTCGGGTCAGACAGGGCTGTAAGTGGTAATCGCCAAAGAAGGAACCTTACAAGTCTTCGTGCGTGCGTCTCAGTTAATCCTTCCTTGCTCACGTTTCATTGCTGTTGGATAGGATGGTGTAGTCGCAACTAAATGAGAGACGGAAGAGCGAGAGAGCAAGCCTTTGTTCTGATTTGCTCAGCCTAATCAAGGACGAATAATAACTCTGGGGAATCCAACTGTGACTGTGAGTTTTGCGTGCGTGCGTAAGTTACTGACGCAGGTGGGCTGGCGAAAGATCTCGCCGGCCGTGGAAACTAATGGTAGAGAGAACGAGAGAGGCTGGATGATAATCAGTGTTGCAAGAATTGCGCGTACAATACAGTACTTGGATATCGGGACGGCCAAGCGAGGGAACGTCGTGTCACGATGACAAGAATACGGTTATGTGCATTCATTCGGGTGTGGGGAGGAGGCTCCAATCCCACCTTGCATCTTCGTAGTTGGAGTATTACTAAACCATTTTGCCTCTGTGCTTCTGCACACCGCATCCAGACAAAGTTAGGGCAGGGAATGCTTGGCAATTTCCTAGAAAATTTGCTGCCTACAGCTCCGAAGTCTGAACCGAGCCTTCCACCCCCTCTGCAAAAATTATGTCGAAGAAATCATGCGTTTCTTTAAAATGCGATGTAATTATGACCGCTTTCAGCAATTTTGGCTATCAGAGTTGTTTTGTCTGACAACATCCGCGAACCTTTCGTTGCGCAGACTGTCTATTAATAAGAACAACAGCAGGAATGTAAGTATGTTGCCCTCCTGGGAAATTAGCTATATCATGGACTGTTTTGCCGTTGCTGTTGTGAAGTGAAGCCATGCTAGACTCTCTGTGTGGCAAGCTGCCAAACCCGACATCTGCTCACTACAAACAAACCCTGTCATGTTCGTGTCAGATTTTAGTATTGTAATGAAAGTTGGACCGCAAGACGCCTCAAGTGCGAGCCGAACTCTGTCAGACAAGATGTGTTGGAAACCAATTTTGACAGCTTCAAGTGACATTCTATGAGCGATTTGTCTGCGCTCGTCCGTTCGTACATAGTTTTATCTGCAAACTTACTAAATGTGTAATATGTTGTGGCGAAGTGCCACTTTCTGACTTCGTTTCTTTCACCACTTATGACCTAACGGCTTTACAACAACGGTACAACAAGGGCGAAGTGAAGCGGAGTAGAATTAGAACAGGGCACGAACTGGGAATCAACTGTTGATCACTGAGAAACGGCGCTACTTAAGTACAGGCCAGATAGGCGGGCAGAACGAGATACGGAACTGGTCGGAACTAGACCTCGGGCGGATACGCGCACCGTGGGATAGCAGAAGGCAAACATCTTACACACAAACTATAGGTGCGGCATATCAAAGGTCGGGCACTTCAGAGTCTTCGTCAGGTCTTCGTATGCGGGGGAAGGGGAGGCAGACACGGCGGGGAAACTAGTTAGTCAAAGGCAATCAGCGGGGTATGCGAACGGGAACTAGACATCAGAAAGGCGATTACAGTGCAGAGAGGCGTAACGACGCAATACGTACATACGTGCACTTGCACTGCAATAACAACGACTCAACTGGCACAGGCAGAATACCGTATAAGGCGGAGGATACAACATCGAAAGCATGCACCGCTACAGTCCTCCCCTCTACTCAGGCGCGTCCGCGCGACTGTCGTAGTCGTCAGGTGGCTGGACTCCTGAGGCGTGGAGCAGAGGGTGGCGTGTTCTTGACTTGGCCGGGTTCCAGGTTCTCTTTCCACAGGCGCTTGTCGATGACGTTGGTGGCTGAGCTGGTCGTGGTGACTTGAGTAGGTGACGGGACCACTGGGGCTGCTGGTGAGTTGACTCGGGATGGCGTCGGCTTCAGGTCTTGTTGCAGGGCAGCTGGAGTGGTGGTCTTGCAGCTCAGCTTCGGGGTATTCCACTGGGTTGTGGTCTGGGCCTTCTGGGATGGCGGCTTTCTTCGCTGGGGAATTACATAGCTCGTCGCCTCTTTCAGGATGCTTCTGTCGCTCGCGGCATTGGTTGGGCGACACTCAAAGCCAGGTGGAGGCGACACGGCTTGCTCTGTGACACCTGCGCTTTGTCTGCTGGGCACCACCTTCTTCTTGCGTCTTCTCTTGCGGCGCTTGACAGACGCACCGTCGGGTAGGGAATTTGGCGCACCAATGGATCGCTCTGGAAGGGCATTCGGCGGTTCTCCCTGCTCTCCAAATTCGAGGGTGTCAGTCATGGGACTGGTCGCACGTCTTCCAGGCCTTAGTTCTTCACACCAGCCACCAAAAGGCAGAGCATTCTTGCTCGCCGTCCAAATGTGGCCTCTTCCAGGCCCATGGAAAGAGATAACGATTGGTGAAATTCTGGCCATAAAGTCTTGGCCCAAAAGTACCTCGTGTGCAGTCGCTTCAGCAACCGTCACTCTGACATTGGGAAACACCTCGGTTCCAAGGGCCAGCTTCACGACGGTCGTGCCAACAGATTTGAACACTTGCCCATCTGCAGCTCTGAGTGGTGTATCACAGGGCGTCAGCTTGAGACCGAGTCTCTTCGCCATGCTGGCACTGACCAGTGTCACAGTGCAGCCTGTATCAAACAGCATGTTGGTCTCACATCCGTTGAGTTCGCCTCTAACTACCATGGGCGAAGGAGGGGGTTCAAACGGAAGACAGTAGGGGACCCTCAGGTCGCGCGCCTCTTCTACTGGGCTTCCGGGCTTAGTCTTCAGTTCCCGCATCGGTTTCTCCCGCATGTTAGCTGCTTGACCGCAATGTTCAGCTATCAACTGTGTGCGGGCAGAGTTGCTTTGTGACAGGGGCTCTCCTGTACAGGCCTCCTCTGTCTTTGACAAAGCTTCCCACGCCTCCAACTTGTCTGCAATCGACTTCAGCAACAAGGGGGCATCTGAACTTTGGGGAAGTGGGCCACTGTTCTCGCTGGGCCATTCCATGGGGCCTCCAGCAGTCGAATTCACCAACTTCAACGTGTTCGCTTGAGCGTAAGGCTCCTCCGAAAACTGCTTGGAACGCTCCTGGGGACATGGCTGCGGCTGTCTCTCCTCTGGCGTCGATTGTTCCCAATTGTTGGGATTGTCTCTCGGCCATTGAGATCTGTGCGGGCACCCACGAGCAAAGTGATTCTCGCCGCAGTTGTAGCACTCGACAACTCGAACGTTCAGTTCGTCTCGGCTCTCTTCAAAGTCTAATTCCGCTGCGTTTAACTGTGCGCCAGTGATGGCTGCGTCTCGAGTGGAAAAGTACGACGTCTCATCAGCAGCGCTGTCGGCGGCGAGAGCGCCCCTTCGTTGACTGGGACTCTGTAGTCTCGTTTCCAACTCAGCAGTCCAGTCAACCAGCTCCTCAAACGAAAAGTTTTCGTTGGGGCACAAGACTCGGGCGGTTCTCCTCAAGTCGTCTCTGATGCCGTTCAGGAAGGCGTCTTTTACGGCACTTCTCAGGTCAAGAGGGTCGTCGGCACGATTGGCACTCAGCCAGCCCTCTCCATAGGCAATGCGGCCTAACCCTTTGATGACCTTTCCGAAGTCTGCCAGGCTCTCTCCTTCGTGCTGTACGCGAGAGGTTAATTCTTCCCGTGCCAGGGCTGTATCCTCCGGCCTACGGTACTTGTCTCGCAACGCGCGGCAGAGCGCGTCAAAGTCACACTGAGTCGGGATCGACAACGTTGACACATAGGCGGCGACGTCGTCGTCAAGCCTTAGGCGCAACAATTCGGCGCGGGCGTCCTTCGCGACACCATACTGCTTGAGCACATTGCCAACATTGCACAAAAACTGATCGATTCGTAGCGAACGATCGCCGTTGAAGAGAGGCATGCACACCAGTTGCTTCAGCGCGAGCTTATTGGCGTAGGTCGTCGAGGACGAGCTCGGCACGTTCGTGGGCTGCCTGTTCTGCAGCAGCGTATTCAAATCGGTTCCGGCTGGCAGGGCGGCCAGAAATTGCTCGAAACGGGCAGCTACTTCGAGCACACGTTGCAAACGCTCGGCGTCAACAGCGACTGTGGATGTGCCCTCAGGCATGGCTGTTAGATTTCAGCTCTCGCTTCTCAGCAACTCAGTATTATACGCGGCACTAGAGTGCAGTGCTACAGTAATCGGACTCAATTGGGGCTCTACTAAGCCTCACAAGTTTCGTAAGCACGATTCCCCACTGCTAGCAAAGCAGGTCAAACGACTTCGCACGTCGCTTTCTAACGCTCGTCAGCACAGAGCGCTTTTGCAAGCTAACTAGGCTTGCCTCCCCTCTACTCGCGTTAGCAGGGCTTCTCCCTTCGGCTAGCTTACCAGCGAGCACGTCAGCTTCGGCCCTTCAAGGCTCTGTTCGCTCTACACGGAGCGCGCGCAATCAGCGCTGGTCGGCCCGCTCTGCGAAGAAACGCTGCAGGGCTTCAATTCAACCCTAGTCAGACCTCCTGAGATCGCGTCCCAGTAGGCGTAACTGTCCCTTTCAACGCCGGTCTAACCTCAGTGCACGAGTGCGCTGGGTTTCCAGACTTCAACGGGTCTAACCTCGTTCACGACAAGTCGCAGACGGGTTTCCACGAAGGATTGGGAACTAACGGGTACTTCAAAAAGTTTCCTCAGTGTAACCTTTCCACAAGGGACGGTTTCCTTGAGTCACCGGTCTAACCTCGGGCAACGAGTGCGCCGGGTTTCCAGATGGCCTTTGTAAGAAGGACTTCAAAGTCAAAGCAAAGTCACCAATTCGGCCGGAAACAAATCCAGCACGATACCCACTGACTGTCCACAATCCGGTGGAAACGCAGCCAGGTCAACGCTCCTTCAGAGCTCTCTCAGGTCACTTCACTTCAACTCGTCTTCTTCTCTCTTCTCCGCTCGACAAGCTACAGGCACATAAAACAAGGGCAAGGGTGCAGGATCAGCATCAGTTGAGACAGTTCAACTGCACCACAAGCGCTTGCAAATGGCTTTCGCTTCAGAGGCTCACTCGGCTTCTCGGCGAAGGGTATGAGGACCCAAACGCCACCGAGGCCCGCTTAACGCGGCTCCAAAAATTATGTGGCGAAGTGCCACTTTCTGACTTCGTTTCTTTCACCACTTATGACCTAACGGCTTTACAACAACGGTACAACAAGGGCGAAGTGAAGCGGAGTAGAATTAGAACAGGGCACGAACTGGGAATCAACTGTTGATCACTGAGAAACGGCGCTACTTAAGTACAGGCCAGATAGGCGGGCAGAACGAGATACGGAACTGGTCGGAACTAGACCTCGGGCGGATACGCGCACCGTGGGATAGCAGAAGGCAAACATCTTACACACAAACTATAGGTGCGGCATATCAAAGGTCGGGCACTTCAGAGTCTTCGTCAGGTCTTCGTATGCGGGGGAAGGGGAGGCAGACACGGCGGGGAAACTAGTTAGTCAAAGGCAATCAGCGGGGTATGCGAACGGGAACTAGACATCAGAAAGGCGATTACAGTGCAGAGAGGCGTAACGACGCAATACGTACATACGTGCACTTGCACTGCAATAACAACGACTCAACTGGCACAGGCAGAATACCGTATAAGGCGGAGGATACAACATCGAAAGCATGCACCGCTACATATGTTTCAAGTAATAAACTCTGGGAGATTCAACTGTTACGTACCGCGTAGGCAGGTACGTACCCTATATGTATATAGGCACCTATGCACGGTGGGGACATAACGCAAGGCAACTAAAATGTCTCGCGACAGCGGAAGAAAACTATGGTAGACGGAAGGCGAGATAATGGTCATACACAAGGATACGGTATTTGCAATCTGGTTGGGGAGGAGGGGGAGGGGTGGGGGGGGATGGAGGGCCACCCCCCCCCCCCCCCCCCTCCGCTTCCATGCACCTAAGAATGCCGTATGCTTAGAAGTGAGGGGGAATGTTGACTCTTTGGCACTTTGGAGAGTTTGTTCTCCGCCATGAATCCCGGCCACCCCAGAAAGTTAGGATATTCATAATTTTCTGAAGAGAACCTCATCCAACCTATAATTAAAGCAGTCGTGCGGCTACTGCGCAGGATGTGCTGAGAGACCAATTGTCTGTTATCCATAGCAAAGACGGTCGTATGAACATATCCTACGGGGGTCTCATTAATTTAGCACTTCACCTGTAGGCCGCTTTGGTAAGTATGGAGCTTGCGTCAAAACGGTTCAGCCCTTGAGGCTGCACTGCGTCTTATGCACGTGCGATGTACCACTGGCGTAAACAGGACTGACAAGCGGAATTGGCAAAAAATTTACCGTGGGTGGCGCTAACATGGAAGGTGCTCCTCGAGTCCTAGTGCAAATGCGCTCAAAGTTTGTATCGCTGAGATGTGGCACCAATTGCCATGAATGTATCTTTCGCGGCATCAGACAACTACATGTAGCCCGAAGGCTTGCTTTGACTTTGCAGTCAAACTACAAAGTTAGAGGGCCGTATAAGCAAGCACACGGGTTAGTACCTCGGGTGGTGCTTGTATGTAGGGTGTCCCAGCTATCTATCCGGGGTTTTGATTGCTATTAACTTCCGCATTTTGCAACGATATTCCACCAAATTTGCACACGATGTGCACACATTTAGGGAAATTTTGTGTGTTAAGTTTCAGCCTGTTCCGGCTAATATTGCCCAACTGGCAAGGGTTTGTTGAAGATTGGTCAATTTGTGCAGTGAGCTGGTTGAAGGTATCAACATTGCGGCCGCCGTTCTCAAGTTTGGCTTCATATATCAGTCCCAACGTTGGGCATGGCATACTGCATGGTGCGTCTGATAAAGTGTAAAAGTTTCGGATTATTTGATCTAACGAACAGCAAGTGGCGCCGCTCTGCGCAACGTCATGCCAGAAGCTTCAGCGTCGTGCAGAGAGAAGTGGCTCCCATTTCTGACGTGGACATTGCGCGAAGTGGCACCACTTGCTGTTGTTTGCGTCAAATGGTCTGAAATATTTACTGTTGCTCGGAAACACCCTTTAGCATGTCATGCCAAACGATGGACTTGACACGGCGTCTGGAAGGGTGCTGTTCTCAGTTCCTCTTTTGCGCTCCGTACAAAATTGAAAAATCTTCAACAAACCTTTGCCATTTGGGCAATATTAGCCGGAACAGGCTGAAACCTAAAACACAAAATTTCCCTAAATGTGAGCACGTCGTGCAAATTTCGTCGAATTTCGTTGCAAAACGCGAAAGTTATTAACGATTGAAACCCCGGATAGGGACACCCTGTACTTACGCGGAAATTACGTGAGTATCAAAAGGCGAGCATGCTCGACTCGAAACGACCTGGCACTATGTACTATTTTATCGTAAACATATGTTGGACGACAAAACTACTAAAACAACAATTTCTAGATTTGGCCACTGTCTACCTCCAATGAACTGCCCGTAGGATCGTAGTAATGGTCTGCGATCTTGTAGCAGAAGTTTCAGAGAGCAATTAACTACTTGCTAAAGCATCCCTAATACACACTGAAACGACACGGGTGAGGCAGGATTAGTGTGGCTATTTTGCCTGGCAAAGTGCTGCGTCTGACAGCCACGCTCAAACGTTGAATGACGTGCCAGAAAATCGCGTCGCATTAAGTTGTACACTCCTTTGCAAAGCACTGTCACTGTCAAAAGCCGGGTCACGTCACGCACACCACTACACTAAGACTGCGTACGTGCTACTCGCTGCCACAAGCGAAAGATTGCCGGAATAACAACACTTTGGCAGGGCTTCCTTCCTTGGGATACAACCACGTAGAAAGGCGTAATTGCGCTGAATCTCTCACGAGAGAAGTGGGAGTCGCGAGTTAATGAGACGTCCCCGGTTTTATCTGCCTTATATATGTGCAGGCCTCGGCAGATACACAAGGGTCGCGGTCCATATTGCCCCAGGCAAAATACGACCAGACACTGTGGTTAAATGACCAGGCCAGTAATCGTTGAGAGTTCGACAGAGTGCCTATTCACTTGCTGAGTGGGAGTAGGGTGAGTGGGTCTGAAAGAGAGGACATTTGGCCAAATGGTGATGATGTCACTTAGGACGGCTGAATACATCAAACTCCTGTAAATGAGGCCATTTATATGGCGGGGAGGAGCCAAGGCGGGCGTCAACAGGGTCGTTTGGCAAAGAGGTGCATACATACATACTTCGGCAGAGAAGTGCGAATGCGAATAAGCACAAAGAAGCCAGTCATCCTGCGTTCCGCATTAGCAGAACTCTTCTCGACAACAACTGGAGCATTGACGACAGTTCGACAAGACGTCAAGACTATAGGTACAAACGGCTGCACATTGTTTTGATCCCGACCTAAACGAGGCCACAACGCCCTAAGTGAGAGGGCGCGGCGTCCGGATGTACCTTGGGTGGTACCTACTTTGTCGTGTAACGCTTTCCGACTCTAGCGTTGGAAACTCTTACAAACCAGAAGTGTGCAGTGTGCACAAGTTGCAGAACAAAGATGAGTGCTGTGTATCACTTCTGCGGCAGGGGGAAGACACCAAATTGGGCTTCAGCGATAAGGAACCGAACTACGAGCAAGCTACCGTACCCTCCAACGACTACAAGACCCCTCTCCAGCGCCAGGAGGTCTCAGACCTAATTCCCGACCTCCGTCAGTAATTCGTCTGTCTGCGCACGGAAGCATAACAATCGCACCGGGCGTGCGAAACAATTTGCTCCTTTTGATCTTGGGTGGCAGACGGGTGCGAGGCACTAGAAAGGAAAGGAGGCGACAGAAAGGACAAACTAATTCGATTCCGCGACGTCTTGGGGTGCTTACTGGGTGCGCGCTGTGTCAGTCGGATCGAGAGGGACTAATCCCGAGCCTGCGAATATGCCAGACTATAAGGTACTCTGTATGCATGGGCAAGGCGCGAAATTGCCAGACCACTTCAAGGGAAAGGGAGGGGCGCTCCATTGCTCTTTCAGGCGAAAGAAGAAGAGCTCAGTCGCGCGGAAAGGAACCCTAATAGGCGTCGAAAGTCGAAGGTGGGAACGAACGACAAAGGGAGAGATGTGCGGATGGAAAGGGAGGGGGGGGGGCAAAGGCTGTTTACGCCGTCTCAGGAGTCTCAGAAGTGTTTCAGAAGAATTAACAAGCTGTGTCCGGCGGCTTTCCCGCCTACGCCATGCTGTCGCATCGCAGCGTTTCTCAAAACGGCGCTCTTATACTCTCAGTTGGCGTCTATTCAACAGACTACGGTGCTTTAGCACGTCTGCACGATCGATATGCCACGTAAGCACCGTAACATTGCAAATAGAGATAATTTGTCGAAAAATTTCAAACTTCAAACGTTACACCCACACTCGTTTTGAAATTAGCAACACCTAATCTCATCGGATCCGTAATCGGCGACATCGACTCTACCTGACGCCATCTGTCACATGTTCTACTTTGGCAGGACAAAAAAGTTCGCGGACTACACATCGTCATCTGTATATATACAAATCGCCGCGCTGAGGCGCGGCGAAACAAGCTGTGTGTGTAAAAAGTTCAACCTATATTTTGTGTCTGTCAAATTTTGGTGAACAGTATAGTGAACTTTGTACACATCGTTAGCCGCATCTTGAGAAAGTGTCTTGAGAATGTGTACCTTAATGCCAAGTGCAGCTATCCCCACGATACGGTTGTCTGTACAGCTGATCTGAAGCTCAGTGATATCGCCGCGTTCGCTATATGTTATCGGCATGATACGACGCCGTTTATCTGATGTTTCCTACCTGCGTGAAAACGTCACATCCAACAAAAAAACTTGCCAAAAGGTTGGTGCGAGCGAATTCCTGTGTTCAGCGTACGCATTTCTGTTTCCGAGTGCACATCATCAATAAACAGCTGTTCTGGCCATCAGACGAAAATCTGGGTTTTGACATTTTTTTAAATTTTAATTCTAAATATCTCGAAATTGGAATTTCTTGAAACTGTAAAACTATGTCACAAATTCTTATTGGCATACGGCCTTACCATTTCTGCGTTCAAATTCGTCAAAAAACGACGTTCTGTTTTGTTGATTTATGGAATTTTGAAAAATAATCACATATTTCTATTAAATTCCATATTTGCAAAAAATTTCTCTTGCGTTACAAATTATCCGCAGTCTATACTCTTTCCATTTCTGAAGAAATTTCGCCGCTATATCATCAGGTGAAAAAGTCGATTTTCGACATTTTTATATTTTGATTAACAAGCTGTTTTAAAAAAGTTGAGTTGTTTTATTAATACAGAGTGGTTTGTGAGTATTTTAAAGTGGAAGAGTAAAAGAGTGGATACGTTTGTAAAGGATTTCGAAGCCTTTCCGATATGACGCGCGCCCGCCCGGAGTCCGCTATTCATGCGCTACTTCTGACACGCTCCTTTCTCAGGGGTTCTTGCAGGGCAACATTGGGATCGCCCGGGATTAATTTTTTGAGCAAGGCACACGCATTTCTGAGCGGTTGTTGCAAGGCAACATTGGGATCGCCCGGGATTAATTTTTTTAGCAGACAAAGTTGTTCGTACGACAAGAGTTAAAAAAACAAAAGTATTTCTTTAGGAATGACCGCTCAACAACTGCCTCAACGTAAGCGTTCAAACGGTCGAACGAATGCCGCTCTACAACGTACGACGAGCGAGTTAGGGCCGATTCACTGTTTGAACCTTTGAGTTACTGTAGCTCGCGAAATTCAAAGTTTTGAATCTCGACTTCTCTTAAAGGAATGAGCAGTGTGCCGAAACCTATTCAACGTGCTCAAGATCGTCTCTCTACGACGAAAGACGAGCGAGTTAGAGAAGTTTTGCGTTTTGAACCGTTGGGTTACTGTAGCTCGCGATATTCAAACTTTTGAGTTTCGACCAATCGAAAAACAAATGATCAGTGAGTCGAGAGCTGTCCAACAAACTCAAGATCGTCTCTCTACGACGCACGCTGAGCGAGGTAGAGCGATTTCTGTGTTAAACACGCGAGAATGCCGCTTTTCGTGTTGCGTGTTTGCGTAATTAACAAATTTTTTACGTCAAGTGAAAGAGTACGTTGAGACCTCTTAGTTGACCTATCGCACGCCGCTCTACGACGTAAGACGAGCGTGTTAGAGCCGTTTTGCGTTTTGAACCCTCGGGTTACTGTAGCGCGCGCAATTCAAACTTTTGAATTTCGACTTCTTTCAACGGAATTGTCAGTGTGCCGAAACCTATTCAACGAACTCAAGATCGTCTCTCTATGACGGAAGACGAGCGAGTTAGACAAATTTCGCGTTTTAAACCTTTGGGTTACTGTAGCTCCCGAAATTCAAACTTTTGAGTTTCGACCAATAGAAGAACAAATGATCAGTGAGTCGAGAGCTATCCAACCAACCCAAGATCATCTCCCTACGACGCACGCTGAGCGGGTTAGAGCGATTTCTGCGTTAAATACGCGAGAATGGCGCTTTTCGTGGTGCGTGTTTGCGTAATTAAGAAAACTTTTAACGCCAAACGAAAGAGCACGTCGAGACGTTTTAGTTGACCTATCGCGCGCCGCTCTACGACGTAAGACGAGCGAGTTAAAGCCGTTTTCAGTTTTGACCTTCGGGTTACTGTAGCGCGCGTAATTCAAACTTTTGAATTTCGAAACCTCTTAGCGCAATTCTCAGTGAGTCGAGATCTTTCCGTAGAGCCCAAGATCGCCTTCCTACGACTTACCAACGCCGAGATCTGAGAGCGTTACGAACGCACGAACGCACGCACGAACGATAAGCTCTCGTAGGGGTTCGCCCGGCTGAGGCCGGGCGAAAAAATATCTCAAAATTGCAATTTTTAGAAACTTCTAAACTATGTCACAAATCCATATTGGCATACGACCTTTCCATTTCTGCATTCACATTCGTCAATAAATGACGTTGTATTTTAGTCAATTTATGCGATTTTGACAAATAATTGCGTGTTTCTATTAAATTCCACATTTGCAAAAAATTTCTTTTGTGTTACAAATTATCCGCGGTCCATGCTCCTTCCATTTCTGAAGAATTTTCGCGGCTAGCGCATCAGACGAAAAAGTCGATTTTCGACATTTTCGAATTTTAATTGCGAATATCTCGAAAATGCGAAATTAGCAACAGAAACGGACATCGGATCCGTACTCAGCGACATCGACTCTACTTGACCACATATGTCACTGACTTTACTTCGGTGCGACGGAAACACAGACAGACACACACACACACACACACACACACACACACACACACACACACACACACACACACACACACACACACACACAAACACACACA
>JASAMZ010003247.1:0-66844 GCA_030248115.1 Linhomoeus sp. GSCO2_2
AATGTAGGATATTTCAGATAGATCTCGTAAGTCATTCGACCCTGTGCCCCTGCCAGTGCCTATGCTTAGGATCACACCAGCTCCCATGCCTCTAAATACACAGTAGACTCTTGTGTTTGGCCCATAGACGTTTGCGTTCAGCCAATTGGACATTTCAAATAAATCTCAAGCCATTTGAAACAGATCCGTAACGGTTTGATGTTGTGCCAGTGACAGTGCATGCAGTGCCTGTGAATACACTTTGGAGTCTCACAACGACAACTCTTTAGTGAATGGTGACACTGTAAAGGTCACACACTATCAGTCGTTGATGTTTTGCCTGTTGGCGTACAGTGCGCGCGTCATTGCCGCCGTGGCCGCCATTTGAATGCTTCTCGGTGCTAAGCGGACAGATGCCGAACAGACAGACATCGTTAGCCGCTTAGTATATAGGACTAGTGCCTTTAGCCCGTAGGTGATACTGTATGCTCTACAGCTGAACACCTATGGAAACAGAGCCACATTTATTGACCTATGGAAAGCAGCCACTGTTCACAACCACACAGCCACACAGCAATGCTCACATCAGCCCGTAGGAGATTCAGATAGATCTAAAGCCATTTGACACTGTGCCCCTGCCAGTGCCTGGATTTATGGTTACACCAGCACCCATACCTCAGAATGCACTGAATTCGACCCACTGACATTTGTGCTTAGCTCATAGGTGTTTTCAGATCCATCTAAAGTCATTTGACAAAGTACCCCTGCCAGTGCCTGGATTTACTGTCACACCTGCTCCCGTGCCTCTGAATGCACCTCAGAGTCCTACAGCGACAACTCTGCAGTGAAGTGGTGCAATACGACAGTGCACAATTTCCACAAAAGTGAGCTGCAGTCGCTCCTTAGTGTTCAGAATGTGCTGTGCAGCTTTTATTTTGGCGAATTTTGAGGAATTTAGACATCGGCCAATGCTCACAATAGAAGATGCAAAACTACAGAAGACGACGGTTCTTTTGATGTATAGGTCATCGCGATCCGTCACTGCTGTCGAGAGATATCGTGGTACCAGTATTGCATACAGACGTGTGACAGACACCGTTAGCCGCTTAGTATATAGGACTAGAGCCTTTAGCCCGTAGGTGATACTGTATACTCAACAGCCGAATGCCTATGCAAACAGAGCCACATTTATTGACCTATGGAAAACTGCCACTGTTCACAACCACACAGCCACACAGCAATGCTCACATCAGCCCATAGGAGATTCAGATAGATCTAAAGCCGTTTGACGCCGTGCCCCTGCCAGTGCCTGAATTTATGGTTGCACCAGTGCCCATGCCTCAGAATACACTGAATTCAACCCACCGACATTTGCGCTGAGACCATAGGTGTTTTCAGGTTTATCTAAAGTCGTTTGACAAAGTGTCCCTGCCAGTGCCTCAATTTACCGCGCCACCTGCTCCCATGCCTCTAAATACACCTCAGAGTCTCACAGCGACAACTCTGCAGTGAATGGTGGCATGACAGTGCAAAATTTCCACAAAAGTGGCATGCAGTTGCTCCTTAGTGCTCAGAATGTACTGTGCAGCTGATATTTTCGCGAATTTCGTGAAATTTAGACATCAGTAAATGTCCACAATAGGAGGTGCAAAACTACAGAGGACGACGGTTCTTTTGGTGTATAGATCATCGCTATCCGTCATGGCTGTCGGGAGTTATCGTGTTAACAGTACCCGGACAGACGTGTGACAGACATCGTTAGCCGCTTAGTATATAGGCTTAGTTATAGGACTAGTGCCTTTAGCCCATAGGTGATACCCATAGGAAACTGCTGTCGCCTATACTACATCATGTGGTGACCCATGGTCCGCAGCCACTGGTCAGAGTGAGAACATGTATGACTGACGACCCACAGCCACTGGTCAAAACATGCAGAGACCCATGGCCAGCTGCCACTGCTCACAATATGCATTGATCAAATGCACACAGCCCTGCCAGCTCCCTTGACTCAGAACACACTGGATTCAACTTTCAGATAGATCGAAAGTCATTTGATACTGTGCAACTGCCAGTGCTGGTATTTACCACGTCCACTTCACCAGCTGCTGTGCCTCAGAATACATGTCAGAGCCTCATTGCAACAACTCTGTAGTGAATGGTGGCAGAATAGCTCGAAATGTGCATGAAAATAACCCTCAGCCACTCCTTAATGCTTAAAACGTCCTGTGCAGCCGATATTTTCATGGTCTTCATAGAATTTAGACGTTGGCGATACTTGTGGCGATACATCGGACAGTTCGATACTTTGCGGAAGCAAGTGGACATACGATGATACTTGACGGGCACTTATTCACTACTTAACGTAACGATCCAGACAACACTGCTTAGAAATCAACATACGCGAGAAAAGCCTCAACTAATCGACCTTCGCTACTTCGGCTATTAGTATTCCACGACCCAACGACCCACGACCCAATCCACGACCCACGACCCAATCCACGACCCAAATCGGAAAAAGCGCATTGCGACTTGAGACGGCCTACCGTATGACTATTCCGAGTAGACAGAGACGGCAGAAAGGTTTAACGGCAACTGCGACTAAGAATTATGTAATTTCTCGTGATCTCCTGCATGTAGAGGACTCAAAATTGCACCAAGTGTGTAGAATTTGATGGTGGACATGTTTATGTAATATTCTTCCCTTCTGTACCTTATTTTTGCACTCTGTGCACTGTTTATAAACTGTTTTGACATAGGTGCGATTGCTCGTCAACCTGGGGAAGGATATTTCTGCTGTGATTTGAGGATTTGGTTGAAAGCGCCAAAGTTGAGTTCCAAAATTGTTCTGAAAAACAGTATAAAATGCCTAAAAAGTGAAAATAATGCCTTCTTTCGCCCTATTTTTCATGCAAAATACCTTAAAAGGTTCAAAGATAACACTGCTGGTGTGACTACATTGACAATTTTCAAACTGCTATGCAGAAAATTTCCTAAGCTTTTGCCGCTTTATTGTCAGCCCAGGAGGGTTTGACAACAAGAACAAGATTCCCGTTCTGGTTGGTCCAAGCTTGGGGGGGGGGGGGGGTGGGGTAGTAGTTACAGTCCTAGCAACAAATCTTGGACTGCGGAGCTATTTTAGAGAAATTTCCTAATGGAAGAGATGGAAGTGGCAAACCAAAATTTGAATGAGTGTCTGAACTGAGTGTCAGATAGGCACTCCGCGTGATTGTTTTAGCAGACGGGGGCACAGGAAACCCCAACAACTGTTGCATTCCCACCCTTTGGCTCGTTCCCAAGTTTTTTGGTGTAGAAAGTTTGAAATTGGATCAGCGCGCGCCGT
Organism: Linhomoeus sp. GSCO2_2; assembly: GCA_030248115.1. Lineage (NCBI taxonomy): Eukaryota > Metazoa > Nematoda > Chromadorea > Monhysterida > Linhomoeidae > Linhomoeus > Linhomoeus sp. GSCO2_2. Next base: position 3,320 of record JASAMZ010003247.1, read on the forward strand.
TTGATATGGTAAATCCAAATTCAAATCTGCGTAATTCGAACAACTTGCAGAAGGTAAATTTTTGGCAAAAATCAGGCTAAATTAACCGCAACTCAGCCAAACACCGGATTCGTGTTCTGCAGCATCAGAAAGCCCAGACACAACTGTCAACGCAATTTCAAAATTCGACCCAGGGACATAATTTTTGGCCGGCGGGGTGTCGAAATCAGGGTAGCTGCGTCCAAAATCGCAAAACAAACATCGGATTCATGTTCAGCGTCGTCGAAAACTTCGAAACAAGTGAAATTTCAATTTCGAAAATTTGACCCCAGGACCAGGGTATGGCATCTCAAAATTGTCAAGACACATCGTCTAGACCAACTTTCGATGCTGAATACGTTGCACCGGTCAATTTACAACTACAGGAGTGATTTCCAGCCCAAAATTCTACCCAAAGTCGAAAAGATCTCCCGAACGACAAAAGTGATCTCAGCGTTTTCTCTCGTTCGAAAGGCCATACAAGTCCCCAAGTCAGAGTAAAAATTGGTGTGGATCACTGTCGCAAACTCGAGTTATGGTGTTTTAAGGGCCAGAAATTTTTTTTTGAAATTTAAGTTTTCTACTGTATTCCCGCAGCGGAACACCTAGGGAGCCCATTCATTCCAGTACCACTTCGTAAAGCATCTGAAGGACTACAACATCTCCAAAAATCACCAAGATCGATCCACTTTTGCGAAAGTTATGGCCTGATTATTTTTTTACTTGTAAAAATCCAAAAATCAGGGGACTTCATAAAAATTTACAGCAAGCATCGTCAACATGCTAAACCAATGCCAGATTATAATCTGCACCCCAGAAACCCATGGTGCAATCCAAATTCGCTGCGTCTGTCATTTTCGGTTTCTGTCGTCTCTGTCTACCAAGAATAGTCATACGGTAGGCCGTCTCAAGTCGCAATGCGCTTTCTCCGATTTGGGTCGTGGATTGGGTCGTGGGTCGTGGATTGGGTCGTGGGTCGTTGGGTCGTGGAATACTAATAGCCCATAACGGGGCTACTATAAACAAAGGCTGAGGAAGGCGCTGAAAAACTTTCTGTTTGCAACGATGGAAAGGGCCAATAAACAGACCCGTTGCGCGGCAGGGTGTCCAATAGAAACTTAAACAAGTTTCAGTTTCAGTTGTGAAGCAACCGGAAGTGCACTTCTGTTGACACTGTCGTGCAGTGCACATGTTTTAGAGACGATGATACAATGACCCGCGAGTTAGAACTTTACCACTTCGCGGCTCGCCCACCTTCTCCACGATGCAGAGAGTGCCGGCGACAAAGGTGGCTTCGTCGTACTCGTCGCCGATCTTCGCCGCCACGGAAGTGCGAGAAAAGGACACCTGAGAAGAACAGAGAAAGTACAACCAACATAATTATGCGCGCTATTTACCGTCACGAGCGAGAGGCTTTCACATTCCAGTATCCTCACCCTGTCGCAGATACTGGTCGAAGGCGACTTGGCGACAGGACTGGGAGCCGCGGCGGCCTCCGATTCCGTTTCTGCCATCATCGGCTTGTGTCCAACTCAGGTTGGCAAGTCAACGTCAGGCGAATTCATCAACGTATCACAGATCGTTTAGTCAGTTGAGCACAGATGACGAGCCATCTGGAATTGTAAGCGTAGGCACACGAAAACCAGGCGTAGACTCACCGCTACAGTATACTAAACAATGTGAAAACATTCAACCTAAGGTACTGTGACTGCCAAATTCAATCAGAAAACTTGTTGTTGCTGCGAATAACAGGTTCAGAGTTGGTTGTCACAGCTGGCGCAAACGCTCTGGAGTTTGCAATATAATACAGGAATCGCGCAATTTTGAAAGTTGGGTCCATTCCACTTACTGGAGAGCAAATGGCATCAGTTTGTGCAAGGTCATGTCGAAAGTTGGGTGCAGCGCTTTTCACTGCAGGAGTGGGAGGCAGAGCTGCTTCTCGACCATCTCCTGCTCTGCCATGCTCTCCTGCAGTGAAACGCCGCTGCACCCGATCATCGACATGACCTCGCACAAAACAATGGCATTTGCTCTCCAGTAAGTGGACTGGTCAGAAATTTAGACAGGTTATCAAAAACACCCTGTAGTATGGCCTGCCCAAATTTGGGCCTGGACTCCAACTCGATAACGGCACCCACAAAGTTAGGGGTCTCACTTTTTGGCACTCCTCCCCTCCAAAAGGGAGGAGTGCTATAGTGATGGTGCGGATTCTGTGTAAATTGGGGCTATTAGTATTCCACGACCCAACGACCCACGACCCAATCCACGACCCACGACCCAATCCACGACCCAAATCGGAGAAAGCGCATTGCGACTTGAGACGGCCTACCGTATGACTATTCTTGGTAGACAGAGACGACAGAAACCGAAAATGACAGACGCAGCGAATTTGGATTGCACCATGGGTTTCTGGGGTGCAGATTATAATCTGGCATTGGTTTAGCATGTTGACGATGCTTGCTGTAAATTTTTATGAAGTCCCCTGATTTTTGGATTTTTACAAGTAAAAAAATAATCAGGCCATAACTTTTGCAAAAGTGGATCGATCTTGGTGATTTTTGGAGATGTTGTAGTCCTTCAGATGCTTTACGAAGCGGTACTGGAATGGGCTCCCTAGGTGTTCCGCCGCGGGAATACAGTAGAAAACTTAAATTTAAAAAAAAATTCCTGGCCCTTAAAACACCATAACTCGAGTTTGCGACAGTGATCCACACCAATGTTTACTCTGACTTGGGGACTTGTATGGCCTTTCGAACGAGAGAAAACGCCGAGATCACTTTTGTCATTCGGGAGATCTTTTCGACTTTGGGTAGAATTTTGGGCTGGAAATCACTCCTGTAGTTGTAAATTGACCGGTGCAACGTATTCAGCGTCGAAAGTTGGTCTAGACGATATGTCTTGACAATTTTGAGATGCCATACCCTGGTCCTGGGGTCAAATTTTCGAAATTGAATTTTCACTTGTTTCGAAGTTTTCGACGATGCTGAACACGAATCCGGTGTTTGTTTTGCGATTTTGGACGCAGCTACCCTGATTTCGACACCCCGCCAGCCAAAAATTATGTCCCTGGGTCGAATTTTGAAATTGCGTTGACAATTGTGTCTGGGCTTTCTGATGCCGCAGAACACGAATCCGGTGTTTGGCTGAGTTGTGGTTAATTTAGCCTGATTTTTACCAAAAATTTACTTTCTGGAAGTTGTTCGAATTACGCAGATTTGAATTTGGATTTAACATATCAAACAGCGCGCGCTGATCCAATTTCAAACTTTCTACACCAAAAAACTTGGGAACGAGCCAAAGGGTGGGAATGCAACAGTTGTTGGGGTTTCCTGTGCCCCCGTCTGCTAAAACAATCATGCGGAGTGCCTATCTGACACTCAGTTCAGACACTCATTCAAATTTTGGTCTGTTCAGGTACAAAAAGCTCTAAAATAGCGCCACAGGCAAACAGAATTTGCCACTTCCATCTCTTCCATTAGGAAATTTCTCTAAAATAGCTCCGCAGTCCAAGATTTGTTGCTAGGACGGGAACTACTACCCCACCTCCCCCCCCCCCAAGCTTGGACCAACCAGAACGGGAATCTTGTTCTTGTTGTCAAACCCTCCTGGGCTGACAATAAAGCGGCAAAAGCTTAGGAAATTTTCTGCATAGCAGTTTGAAAATTGTCAATGTAGTCACCAGCAGTGACAGTGGAACCTTTTAAGGTATTTTCCATGAAAAATAGGGCGAAGGAAGGCATTATTTTCACTTTTTAGGCATTTTATACTGTTTTTCAGAACAATTTTGGAACTCAACTTTGGTGTTTTCAACCAAATCCGCAAATCACAGCAGAAATATCCTTCCCCAGGTTGAGGAGCAATCGCACCTATGTCAAAATAGTTTATAAACAGTGCACAGAGTGCAAAAATAAGGTAGGGAAGAATATTGCATAAACATGTCCACCATCAAATTCTACACACTTGGCGCAATTTTGAGTCCTCTACATACAGGAGATCACGAGAAATTCCATAATTCTTAGCCGCAGTTGCCGTTAAACCTTTCTGCCGTCTCTGTCTACTCTGAATAGTCATACGGTAGGCCGTCTCAAGTCGCAATGCGCTTTTTCCGATTTGGGTCGTGGATTGGGTCGTGGGTCGTGGATTGGGTCGTGGGTCGTTGGGTCGTGGAATACTAATAGCCCATAACGGGGCTACTATAAACAAAGGCTGAGGAAGGCGCTGAAAAACTTTCTGTTTGCAATGATGGAAAGGGCCAATAAACAGATCCGTTGCGCGGCAGGGTGTCCAATAGAAACTTAAACTAGTTTCAGTTTCAGTTGTGAAGCAACCGGAAGTGCACTTCTGTTGACACTGTCGTGTAGTGCACATGTTTTAGAACAATGTTACTGGAGGAACATCAAAACGTCAAGCAATGACTTAGACTGGAAGGGTACCCAAACTGTCCCAGAGTTGAATGGGTAATGCGATATGGATAGGGTTGGGTTGGATATTGCAGTTTCATCTAGCTGACACAGTGACCGGCAACATGCTCATTTTGAAATTTGTTGTCTTCAAGTCACAATTCCTGTTTGGTAAGCCCGCTACTGTACTTAACTATCCCGTGTGCTTTGCAAACATGCAAAGAGTAGGGGGCAATAAGTAATCGGCGCTCAGCGCTCATTCGGCGCTCAGCGCTCAGTAATCGGCGCTCAGTTTTGGGATCGCCGAAAAAGCCGATTTTCGAGCAGTTTGGAACGCGTTTGGGTTGGAAAACAGTTCGGCAACGGTCTCCTGACAGTTACAGACGCATTGGCACGAAGAATTGCACGAAACGTCCGCCGTTTAACGATTTTCTCAATCCACGTATTACGGTAGGCCAGTTTTCTAGTTTTGTATAGTTGAGCGCCGATTACTTTGCGCGTCAACCGAATAAAATTTATTTTTCGACGATTTTCCAGTAGCGGGCCCAGGGGGGGGGGGGGGGGGGGGGGCACTGCCCCCCCCCCGTACGGTCCGACCTTTAAGAAAAAATTTTCTTAAACGACAGACGAATATCAAAAAATTTCGCCTGCGGCGCTATTTTATAAGAGAGTTTGGCATTTATGGACCAAAAATCGCCAACTTTTCTCCTGCGGCGCTCAATTTAGGCAAATTTTTGCACAGGGAAGGCGAAAAACGTAAAAATTTTCGCCTGCGGCGCAATTTTGTATCTAAATTTAGAGTGTCGAACAGGTTGCAGAGGTCAAATATTGGCGATTTTTGGTGTTAAAATGGCGTAAAAGTGCGAAATTTTCGCCTGCGGCGCCTTGGAAAAATTTCGGATTTTGTGCCCCCCCTATCGGAAAATCCTGGGCCCGCCACTGACGATTTTGACTTATTTTCAAATTAGATTGAAAAAATTTCTGCTTTGCAGGACTTGTGGCAGTTGGGAGGTGAGGATAAAAGTGTTTCGCAGCTTCAGAATAGTCGCAACAGCTCAAAAATTGAGATTTTTCGGTGAGCGCTGATTGCTGAGCGCCGATTACTGAGCGCTGAGCGCTGAGCGCCGATTACTTATTGCCGAGTAGGGAACGGTGCCGTAGGGAACAAGGTTCGACAACGAGGGTTGTCGAAGAGAAGAAACCCCAAAATGTTGTCAATTCCACCGAAAGAAGATTGGAATTTTGTGAGTCGGGAGAGCGCCAGTCAGCATTCCAGTCAGAAGAGGCGCTCAGCGCGTCGTGCAGAGCAAAGACAGAAGGCGAAAATGGGACAGAGGAAAGTAGCAAAGGAAGTCATTGCTGTTGGCGCAGAGGCAACAACTGACAATGCGGCTTTGGTGGTGCTACATCGGTTAGCGAATGCGAGAAACATTGAGAAGCGAGGCCGCTGGCGGCATCGCATGCAGAGGCAAAACAAGTTGACGTTGCCGGGAGAAATTGGGTCGAAGTCAAAGGACGCGACGACGTCGCGTAGTGACGCGACAAGTGCTGCTGCTGCGTCGGCGAATGCCAAGGTGTGTTTATCTTTTGTAAGGAGATCTAAGCTTCGACCGACCGACCGAACAGCTAATTCGCGGGAAAGCAGCGTGCCATGGCAACAGCCGTTTGCGTTCAGCCAACCTCTGGGACCGAAGACAACGACCCTCTATCCTCAGCTGGCGCGAAGAGGAGGCCCAAGAAGGACAACCCCTTTTACCCGGACCGCAGAAGGTACGCCCCGACGGCTTACCCCAACGCGGAGCTGTGGACCCAGCGGTTCTTGGCCTTCGCGGCGGTGAACCCGGCCCGCGTTCCCAAACATCGCACATCCGCCCGGGCCTTGGTGCAATTCTGTGCTGAGCAAGCCAAGGAGGACCTCGTGCCCATGTCTAAGCAGGGCAGGCCCAACGAGCAGTTATTTCTTCTCTACGACGCCTATTTGAGGGAGGATTGCAGGGATTTCGAAGCGCTCGACAATCTTCTCCAAAGCAAAGAGGCGTATCTCAACGTGAGTGAAGTGATTAGATGAAAATGGAAGGTTTCTATTGTGCAGTAATTCGCTACATTTCCCATCATCATTTTCAGCATCTGATGACGCGTCTAGAGCCGCTGTGGACCTGCGACAATGGCAGTCTTCTGACCCCGCATCGCAGAGTTCTGCGAGACGCCTTGAACCAGTGGAAGGCAGGCGCCGTCTCCACTACGGATATGTTCAGGTTGGGATGCATACAACAGCTACTGGGTACTTCTACTACTACTGTACTGTAGCGAAAACGGGAGGTCAAAGGAGCAAGAAGGTACCATACCATATTTTGGCAGTGTCGTTTGCTGTACCAGAAAGTCCTTCAACTGGTCACCTTTGGGTGAATGAATAAACCAAATACAGCGCCCATCGGTGTTGTTTGCATCCTGGCCTGGAGAAGGGGAGGAGAAGGAGGTGGGGGGTGCTGGTGGTATGGGGGACGTGGGGTGGGAGGTGTGGGGGGTTGGGGGGGGGGGGGGGGTATGGGCTGGTGTGCGTCGGGGGGAAAGTCGCTTCTGATTCTCAGCGCCAGCCTGTTGGGAAACGGCAAGACGCCTCCCTTCGTCCTGGACGCCATGGACGAACTCTTCCCAGAGGCGGAGACGGAGGAAGGACTCGAGTCGCTACTTCTCTCTGAGAGCGACAGAAGCCCGCTCTTGGAAGAAGGCAGCCACAAAGAAGCTCCAAAGCGAGACAACAAAGTTGGTGGGAGTTCGGGAGCCGCTCCAGAAACTCGTGGAAATGACACTGGAAACGGAGCAAAGGGACCCATCTTCCACTGGGCAGCTGGACACCCCTGTCATAAGCCATCCAGAAGTGTGGAAGGAGCGCTTCGCGACCTTCGCCCACTACTCGCGCCCGGTTTCCGGGCGAAAATTCCCGTTTTTCCGGGCCTTGGTCCGCTTTTGCGCCCAGAAACACGAATCTGGGGAATGGCCTCTCACCCGCAAGAAGGGTCTTCCCGACGCCGACTTTCTATTGTCTTATGACCGCTTTCTGATGGAAAATTCAAGGAATGAAGAAGGCTTGAAGGCGCTCGAACTATCAAAGAAGGAGCTGCTTGAGGTTGGTCGCTGCACAGGCCAGGCGAGCGCCCAGTACTGTAGCCGTTTCCGTGCGTCCGTCTTCGTTCGATTCACAGCGGTGTTAGAGTGTATAAACACTTCATAGTTCCCAGATCTGTTGGCGTACTGTGGAACCTTTTCAAACAAATTTCAGGGTCTGCTTGCGAAGCAAAGGAAGCGCCAACACAAACCTGGGGACCCTACTGTGCAGAAAGCCCTGCAAGACTATGCGAATGGCTCACTGTCTGTCCACAAGGCGTTTTAGTTCCAGATCTGTTGGCGTACTGTGGACCTTTTCACAATTTAGGGTCTGCTTGCGAGCAGAGCCCACTGCACAACCTGGGGACCCTACTGTGCAGAAAGCCCTGCAAGACTATGCGAATGGCTCATTGTCAGTCCACAAGGAGTTCAGGAGTGACAGAAGTACACACACGGTAGAACAGTAGCTCCACTTGCGGCAAAACCAACCAACCAACAGCGACCCCCCATACATACTACTAGCGCCGACGCTCCCCTCGATCCCATACGCGCGACCAAACGACAAGCACGCAGCCAGCGCCACGCCCACTGCGACATATCGCGCCACGCAGCAGCCCGCCGCTGCCCACAGACCGCAGCGCTCAGCGCGAGCGACGCAGCGCTCTGCTATCGCCGCCCCGCGCGAGATATATACGACGCTACTCGTCTCTACAACTAGACACGACACCACCCAAGCGAACGCTAACGCGCCCCCCTACGCTACCGAATATACACAAATAAAAAAAAAAACACATCACATGCAACTAAAAAACAAACCACAAACAAGCGAAACACAAAATATCAATTCAAAACCCAAAATCGACAAACAAACAGCAAAAAAATTGGACACGATGTATAGTTCAAATCAATAATATATTTATTAACAATTCCAACCCTCTAAATATAAATAAAATATAAAACACATCCAACACTTCATATACCAAATTGCAAATATCAGATTTATAATACGAATTAGATATTTCAATTTTTAGAGCAAATATACACATTCAAAACACAAAGAACGAACATTATGAGCATACTCCATATTAGCAAATATCTATTTATAATACAATTGATTTTCAATTAAATCCCCAATTCGACATTCAACAAATTCAAGTCTTGCACATTATAGCATACTCCATAACAAATTCAAATAACAGCTAGATATTCAGTAAAATCCCCAATTCACATTCACCCTAGCCCAAAAATACCCCCCATTATCTCTTACATAGCCCCATTATCCCTTACATAGCCCCATTTACCCTCAATAGCCCTCATTAGACCTACACTTTCCTCCAATTCTCTATCCATTATATCACACCGCCATAACCAAATTGCCAATCTATCCATATATAACCACAACAAATCCAAACCAAGCCATACCCCACCAATCACAAATTTACACCACATCCACCAATCCCACACCTCTCAACACATCCAACCCACATAACAAACCCTCTTACCACCACTAGATCAACCATACCCAACTAAACACCACCCTCACACAACACCACATACAACACCCACAAACAAACAACAACCACCACCCACACACCACCCCACAATCAACTCCACCCATACCTCCCACACAATCAACATCATAACACACACCTACTACTGCATGGTGTTTTTGACAAATGGTACAAATTTCATATAATTCCTTGAAACGAACAGTAAACGGCGACATTTTGCGCAACAGCATGTCGAGAATCGGGTGCAACGCTTTTCCGTACTGGAGAAGGTGATGGCCGTGATCCTCCAGAAGAAGGCCGCGTCCACCGTCTTCTCCAGCATGGAAAAGCGTTGCACTCGATTTTCGACATGGTGTTGCGCAAAATGTCGCCATTTACGGTTCGCTGCAAGGAATTATATGAAATTTGCACCGTCTGTCATAATCACCATGCAGCACATCGCATCGAATCTAGAGGGAGATCAGTGCTCGCACGTTTGAGAACGGCGACCGTAAAGTCAGTGTTCTCACTTTTGTATACGCACCCTGTATTTCTAGCATATGCGCGAAGCCCGCTAATCATTTGGTGCATGGCCTGGCCTTCCCAATGGATCGACACTTCCCCAACTGTGAGACGAAGGAGGAGCTCGAGAAGATCCTTCTCTGCGGTCAAAGCCCGTTGAAGGACTACTCTACCAGCGGAGGGGGCGCCGTCTCTCCTCTACAGAAGAGTCCTCCCGACTCAGCTGTTCCTAAGGTAAATTTTTGGAGACCTCGTTTCGAGCTTGTCCACGGGGGTGTTTCTAGTTCGCTAGTTGTCTTGTCTTTGTGTAGGGTCCGTTGACGCCATTCTGCGATAGGGTCGAGACAGAATTCTTCCTCTCCAATGTCTGCAAACTTGTGCTATCTACCGTTACACTTCAGGCAAAGCCGCCGGTGACTGTCAAATTACCATCTGCTAAACCGGTATTGAAACCCAGTGTGAAACCCGTTCAAACCGATGGCGAGACGGCTAAACTTCGTCGTCTAATGGAAGCTGCCAAGCGGGCGTTGGACAAACCAGCGAATCCTCAGCGTAGTGAAACATCCGACCGAAACTCAGGCGAAGATTACGTTGTCATCTCAGAAGACGGCAAGACGACTCTGCTGAGATGCGATGTTTGTGTGGAAGCGGGAAATTTCTTTACGAATTTTTGATGTCGACCCATTTTAGACTTGCTGCCAAGTGATTCCCGTGAAGAAATCGGAGAGAACCGATGGTTCCGTTTGGAGACAGCATCTGCGAGGGGAGGAACATGCTCAGGTTATTGCCTGCCTACACTATAATAATAGTGGCTACAATCGTTTTGTCTAACTCAAATTTTGATACGTTGATTCGTTCAGAACCAAAAGTCGAGACAGGCAAATCGATTTTCCATGGAGTATTTCGTGGCGAACTCAGCGCCACTGACGGCCATTTTGGCCCCCACTCGCGATGTGGGCTGGTCTATGAGCGAGCTAAAGTACTGCGGCTCAAACTGGTTCTACACAAGGTATCTGTATTGATTTTTAGAAATGTTTGGACCAGCATGCACTCCAGTGTGTCATTATCTCGGTTTTTTCGAATAAAATACGCAACACGCACGGAGAAGACCATTCATTCAGGTACGTCTTGGGCGTCGAGAGTCTCGTGGAGATCCAACGGCGCCACGCGTGGTCCGAGTTGCCCCAGAATTGGCTGAAAGTGGAAATTTTCTGCGATTTGTGCGCCCACAGATTCGCTGCCAATTCGACCACACTGGCTGACCATCTCGCTTCCGAGAGACACGTCTTGAAATTCGTGGTGCGTGGCATAACCCCAGTTTTAGCGCCCACTTGCGCACCGTTGCCTACATAATTGGGTTGTTCAGCACAAGCGCTATCCCGACTTCGCCAAGGATCTCTGCCGTCTGAACGCCAGCGGTTGCAGCGACCCCAGTTTCAGAGGGGCGCTGGACACCTTTCTGATTTCCAAGAGCCCAGTGGAGCAGAGTGCCATTGGAAGGATCTACAGACCGCCCTCTGATCTGATCGGACAAGGTATGGGGGTGTGTTTGTTTTATGTCTGCTAGGTAGTAGTATTTTTCGCCCATAGCCGGCAAACTCATTTTCGTGCGTCATCAACACTTCAGAGATGCCTCTGGCGCGCCCCTCTGGAATCCTGCAGCAGCCACCTGTGGCGCCGTCCTCCATGCCGACGAGTCAGTGGCCCACCACAATGAAACCTTCTGGAGCCGGCCCAGACCGCAGTGTTCCGCTGTTATGTCAGAAACGGTCCATGGACCCTCCCAGAAGTGTGCCACCGCCAAAAGCCCAGAATATCGTTCGCTCCACTTCTGAGTCCAAAGGAGGTACTCTGGCAACGACCTCGCCCTACTCCATGGGAACTGCGCGGGTGCCAATGACATCTGCGGCGCCTGTGGTCCGTGGGCCTTCAGGTGTCCCCATGGGACAAGTGCCAACTTCTGGCCAGTGGAACACTACCACTTCGCGTATATCCATGGGACAACACGCTACGTCTGCGCTGGTCACTTCTGTTCCCAAGGAAAGCACTCTAGCAACCGCCGCGACCTACTCCATGGGAACTGCGTGTGTGCCACTGCCTACGACATATGCGGCGTCCGTGATGCGTGGGGCTTCAGATGTCTTCATGGGACCAGCTTCGTCTTCTGGCCAGTGGAACGCTGTCACTTCCCAAACATCCATGGGACAACAGGCTGCATCTGCGCTGACCGCAGGACCGTACCAGTTTCCCCAGTGGCGAGGCATGGCAGTGCCACAAGTCCCAATGACCCCAGAGACATCTTTGAATGTGGAACGTGGTGGTGGTGCATCGACTTCAGTGGCCTCAGCAGTCGCAGGCGTCAGTCAGCTGATGGAGCTCTACACGGAGCAGAAGAAGCGCCTGGACAGACAGAAGGCGAGACAGATCGAGCTGATGACGCTGATCAATAGTCTGGTGGACAAATAGCTTGGCTACTTAAAATCGGTTTGGGGGTACGGTATCATTTGCAGTCCGCAATCGCATGTCGATTGGTCTAGCGCTGCAGTCGCGTTTGAATAGACACAATTTTGAGTTTCTGCGTCCATGGTGAGGCGTCATAAATCCATGCTTAGAACCATAGTATTACACAAGAATAAAAGTCGCCTTGCTGATGGCCCGCAATCGCATCAGTGCACTATGTCATATCCGCTTTGATTGAAGACGTCGAGATGTCACAACTCGCCACACTGCAAGTACAGGGTGAGGCGCCGAAAACTCGTGCTCTTTGTTGGCTTGTATCTTCTGCGCACGTTGGCCGAGTTTGCTCAAGTTTTCAGCGATTGTAGCACATAGTCTAACTTAAAGGCGTGCCAAGTTACAGCTCTGTCAGTTGTGTGCTGGTGCGGAAACAATTGAAAGATATTTTCCAGCGCTTCAGAAAGAAAATTTGACCCAAATTTTCGACCCTCTCCGATCTTGCTCATTTTAAGATATGTGATAGAGGAAGTAATTCTGAGTCTCACGTCGCTATGACCTCTGTAGCCTGAGTTACAAAGTTTTAAAGTTGTCCTGATTCACCAAATATGGTGTGATGTCAAGACTAAAACTACTGTAACTTTTGCTGGACTTTATACAGCGAGCTGATATTTTAACACATGGTGCATATTGACCGTCGCAGCAAGCGATAAAAGTTTCGCCTTACTCCTATGTCAAAAGTCTATCGTTCAGAACTGCTGTGGCTGTATAAAACTTGGCCTCTCGTGTTGCTCGCTCTAGCTCTCTTGTTGGTGTAGTAGAAGTGCTGCTGCCCAACACATCTTTAAGTTAGTCTATGTCCTACAATCGTTCAAAACTTGAGTCAAATCGGGCGTCATACGCAGAAGATACAAGCCGACAAAGAACACAAGTTTTTGGTGCCTCACCCTGTATGTAATCAGTGGTTGCCAGCGCACAAGCCGCGCAAATAGTTTGAACGAAAATGGTAGTGAGCAAATTGCCGTTCCAAGACTTAGTTGATTGGAAAGTGGCACTGCAATTGTACTTACTGTTGCATGCAACGCGTGAGTATCGCTCCAAGCATGTACAATACGCTCACTGAGACGCCGCGCCGCTAGAAGGGCTCTTCAGCGCACTACCGAATACGTGCTAATCATTTGAACCGGTGATGCGAGTAGCGGAACCTCACACTGTGCGGCTCGGTAGACTGTGATTCAACAGACGCACACTACACTACGTCAAGAGTCAAGATTCTGCATTGATTCTACTTAACGTGCATTGCTTCAGCTGCGAAGTCTAAAGAATGGCTCAAGCTGAGGGTGGCGCCGTCAAGCGATTCTTTTTCAAATACTTCATGGAGGGTGAGGCCACCGTATCAATGTCGAATAATGTCTCATAGACAGTGTAGCATTTGGTTTGGCATGAATTGGCGCATGCTCCAGTAGTGCATGCTCTTAGAGGTGCCCACCCCTCAGGTGCTGTCACACAAATTTATCTGGCGTACACTATAATTAATAGGTCGTGGAAGAACGGCGCCGCGAAGAAATGTTACACGCGAATGTCCGATGACTTGATGGCGTTGGGAAAATGTAATAGGTAATTTCTTTGACATAGCCCTTAGGTAGGTAATTACAGTGCCCCACTGTCAGGCCAGCGGCTGCAAGACGACAGTGTGGCCTGTGAAGCTCAGTTGCCGACTGACGCCAGCTGCGAACGCCGCTTCGTCACCAGGGCCACCCGAAGTGCAAACGGACAATTCTCCCACTTCTTTGGTATCTTTGTGATGCCAAAAGTCCTACCATGACCAGGCAGATGTAATCCTCCAAAGCCGCTGCAAGTTCTTGACCTCGTTACTGGTTCCTTTGCCGGCAGGCAAAATGGGACAAACCAGAATTGACAGCCCATGAAACACATCTAAACTTGGACAACGCGCCTTACAGAAAACACTGAGTTCGTTTGTGTTACGGGTTGCCCTCCAGATACCGCAAACTGTTCTCGTTCCTGATCCCATGGTGCCTATGGCAGCTGGCCTGGTGGAGTCTAGCCCAGGGGGGGGGCCGCACTTCCTCAGCTGCAGTTGACTTTGGAGAGGGCAAAAATGTGCCACCCCCGCCGATTTCGCGCCGATGGGAATTTTTTTGTGGGACCTTTTGACATATATGTAAAAAAGGTCGAAATTTCATATTCCGACGTTATTTTCACTCTAGCGGGTCACAATTTTGAGTTTTCGGCGAAAAACCGGAAAATCGAAAATTTCGCCGTTTTTGGCGCACTTTTCAAAGGCTTATATCTCGAGATTGGAGCCAGCTAGAGCGAAGCGGTTTCTTTTCGCGAATTGCCCGTTGTCAGCTCTACAACTTTGTTTAAGATCGCTTCTTCCTGTCTTGTACCGTTCTTGCGCAATAAGTTGCTCTTCTGTCCAAAACCCGTTTTTCGAGCGATTTTTTTCGAAACTTTTTTTTCTTCCCGGCGCCGTATCTCGCCAACGAGAAACGATTGGGGGTCGGTCGCGGCAGCGATTGAAAGCCCAAAGTCTCCACTACTAAACGCCGCAAGAACCGGCCCTCCACCCTGACACACACCGACATCGAGATTCAAAAGCTGTCGCTAGTCGGCGACTAGGCGCCGACGGCCATTTTACAAAAATGTCCGTAAAAAACGAACAGAAGCGAAATTCAAAAATCTGTGAGACAGAAAGTTGCCCAACCCATGGGTGATGCATACTGCCAAGCGGCGTCGAGAAATTCAAAATTTTGAAGGCTGCGCACGGAGCGAGTTTGAAAATTTCGCCATGCGCCGCCGCACGGGGAGAGAAGGCTACTTTGGATCTCGATTCGTGCCGCCACATAACCCTCACGGCTTCGACGCTTAGCCACCCTGCAGCACCTAGGTAGGTTAATATTCGGCCCTAGTACTAGCGCCGCCCGGCGTTTGTATCCCGCAGCGCAAGCGCTCAAAGTTGACAATTCTCACTAGGCCGGCGAGTCAACGGCGCGCAGATCGCAAAACTTCAAGTTCATCCGATTTTGACGAAATTTTAACACGTTATAGAACACGACGAGGCGCATCCAACGCAAGTTACCGCTTGTCGCTACGATGCACCTTTTCCGAGTTATGGCGTGTCAAAGTTTGCGCGGCCTCACCATAGGGCTCATAGGACCAAAATTGGCTTTCCGTCCGTAATTTCTGCAAGCCGCAAGGCTGATTGCGACATATTACGGCACGTTTGTTTAGACAGTAGTCTTCCCTAACGAACGCCAAAAGATTATGAGTCCAGTGCTAGATCTGGCAGAAATTACGGACGGAAAGCCAATTTTGGTCCTATGAGCCCTATGGTGAGGCCGCGCAAACTTTGACACGCCATAACTCGGAAAAGGTGCATCGTAGCGACAAGCGGTAACTTGCGTTGGATGCGCCTCGTCGTGTTCTATAACGTGTTAAAATTTCGTCAAAATCGGATGAACTTGAAGTTTTGCGATCTGCGCGCCGTTGACTCGCCGGCCTAGTGAGAATTGTCAACTTTGAGCGCTTGCGCTGCGGGATACAAACGCCGGGCGGCGCTAGTACTAGGGCCGAATATTAACCTACCTAGGTGCTGCAGGGTGGCTAAGCGTCGAAGCCGTGAGGGTTATGTGGCGGCACGAATCGAGATCCAAAGTAGCCTTCTCTCCCCGTGCGGCGGCGCATGGCGAAATTTTCAAACTCGCTCCGTGCGCAGCCTTCAAAATTTTGAATTTCTCGACGCCGCTTGGCAGTATGCATCACCCATGGGTTGGGCAACTTTCTGTCTCACAGATTTTTGAATTTCGCTTCTGTTCGTTTTTTACGGACATTTTTGTAAAATGGCCGTCGGCGCCTAGTCGCCGACTAGCGACAGCTTTTGAATCTCGATGTCGGTGTGTGTACAGGGTGGAGGGCCGGTTCTTGCGGCGTTTAGTAGTGGAGACTTTGGGCTTTCAATCGCTGCCGCGACCGACCCCCAATCGTTTCTCGTTGGCGAGATACGGCGCCGGGAAGAAAAAAAAGTTTCGAAAAAAATCGCTCGAAAAACGGGTTTTGGACAGAAGAGCAACTTATTGCGCAAGAACGGTACAAGACAGGAAGAAGCGATCTTAAACAAAGTTGTAGAGCTGACAACGGGCAATTCGCGAAAAGAAACCGCTTCGCTCTAGCTGGCTCCAATCTCGAGATATAAGCCTTTGAAAAGTGCGCCAAAAACGGCGAAATTTTCGATTTTCCGGTTTTCGCCGAAAACTCAAAATTGTGACCCGCTAGAGTGAAAATAACGCCGGAATATGAAATTTCGACCTTTTTTACATATATGTCAAAAGGTCCTACAAAAAAATTCCTATCGGCGCGAAATCGGCGGGGGTGGCACATTTTTGCCCTCTCCAAAGTCAACTGCAGCTGAGGAAGTGCGGCCCCCCCCCTGGTCTAGCCCTGCGCCACAACTACTTCCAGCAGGTCCTCAGCCACTGGCCCATCTGCCTCACTATGCTGGTCGGAGCCTTGGTCGCCGGTCAGTGAGTGAGACATACCGTAAAACACTCCAATAAGCCCACCTGTTCACTTAGTATATATTGTAAGCAGAGCATCACGCGGAAGTGTCGAGACTCTTTCATGTTGAAGGGTTCACAAAGATGTCGTACACCCTACCAGAGTGTAGTGCGTACAAGAATACCAATAAAGCTGCAAGACCGCAGGGTAGGACCGATGGCGCGTTTCAGGGGCCACAAGTGAGGGCGGCGCGGCCGTCGCTTTCCCGGTGATGACTCTGCTTCTGGAGATAGATCCCTCGACCGCCAGAGACTTCGCCTTCGTCGTCCAGAGCACCGGTTGGCGCTCTTCAAACGTTTGAAGGATTTCCTCGTATCGCGGGCGTATAATTTGGATTCGGCTAACAGGAATGACGACGGCCTCCTTCGGCATCCTATGGATGGGTGTGGTGGTGGAGTGGCGCGCCCTGCTCTACTGCCAACTGGGGGGAATGGCAAGCGTCGCATCAAGGAAGTGCAAAAGTAGTTCTCAAATACCTAGACACATAGCAGGTGGACTGCTGTGCAAGAGAACCGAACCGATCTAGAGCCTTTCCATTTACATATTTCACTTTGCCCAAACAGTAAAGAGTACCTTGGTCCTTGGTGCGACGCTTGGCCGGTGGGTCTGCTGGCCGGCTTCCAGTGGTTGGACCCCCTGCTGACGGCGGCCATGAAGAAGATGGGCATGGTCAGTCTGTCCTTCGCCTTCGCTATCGCCCTCTACCTGCTGAATAGGGAGAGTAAGCGACCCACATTCGACGCCCTCCAACCGGGTGGATGGTGGCCCCCCGTCGTGCTGCTGCTCGCCGGCTTCTTCGGTGGTGGGTTGGCGAGACGAGAAACCCTCAAGTATACTCGTCCACCCTCTCCCACCCCCCCCCCCCCCCTCCCGCACCGCTCCACTAATTCGTCAGCCACACACATTCCAATCAACCACGCTCCATTGCCATCCCCTCTCCCTCCCAACTTCCCGTCTCCTTTCTCTCTCGGCGCTTACTTGTGGGACTTTAGGTCTGTTCACTTCATTCGCCGGCTGCGGCCTTGACATCTGCTGCTTCTCGATCCTAACTCTGCTATTTCACATCAGCGAGAAGGTGGCCACACCCACCTCCGTCATTCTCATGGCTGTCTGCAGTCTGGCGGGCCTCTTCTGGCGACACATGGTGATGGAGAGAGTCGAGCACGTCACCTGGGAGTACATACAAGTATGAAGCACCGCACGATACGACGACGACGACGACAACGACGACGACGGACGACGGACGACGGACGACGGACGACGGACGACGGACGACGACGACGACGACGACGACGACGACGACGACAACGACGACGACGACGACGACGACGACGACGACGACGACGACGACGACGACGACGACGACGACGACGACGACGACGACGACGACGACGACGACGACGACGACGACGACGACGACGACGACGACGACGACGACGACGACGACGACGACGACGACGACGACGACGACGACGACGGACGACGGACGACGGACGACGGACGACGGACGACGGACGACGGACGACGGACGACGGACGACGGACGACGGACGACGGACGACGGACGACGGACGACGGACGACGGACGACGGACGACGACGACGACGACGACGACGACGACGACGGACGACGACGACGACGACGACGACGACGACGACGACGACGACGACGACGACGACGACGACGACGACGACGACGACCAGGAGAGCACAAAGACTCCTCTGTCAGGCGGCGCTGCCCGTGGCCACAACCATGTGCGGCCTTGGCAGCCTCATCTCCACCCACTTCCACCGAATGGTTCTGGCCTACTTCATCTACGCCCTGGAGACAGCCTCGCTGATCGGCGGCTTCGTTGTGGTGCGCCCCGACCTTCCGCTGACCTCCGCCAGTTTGTTCATCATCGTCTTCGCCTTCTTCTTCTTCCTGGCCATCGGCCGTCTGGGCAAACGTCTCGTTGACAAGTCAACGGAGGTGGTGGAAGGAAATTTGGAGATGAAGGAAAAAAACGCCGAAGTTGCGAAAGAAACAAAACCAGAAAAATATTGAGAAAATTTCACCGATTTGTGTTGGACTCTGCTAGCTAGCACTGGTGCGTGGGGTGACTGGACTGGACACGTTCCAAACCGCGCTGTGCTATACATGGTGTGATGAACGCATGTCTCACGAACTCTGTCACTATTAATTGTTTCTACTCATCTGGAACGCAAGGCATCGAATGTACACGAATGCACACGTCACACAAGCAGATCACAACGACATCGTTTCACAGCCATCGGATAATAGAACAGCCAAAAATTCACTCGGCTTCTTCTTTGGAATGGGCGGTGATACAGTATCATTCTTCAACCTCGACGACCTCCGCGTCGGCGGCGGTAGAACTGACCAACGAAGTCGTAGATTTCTGTAAGAGGAATGCCGTCGTCTGCAGACATCTACATAGTGTATAGCAGAAATAGGTTAGCGTTAGGCGAGAACAAACACAAACATCGACTGGACGTTTACCATAGCGACCGCCGCGCGTATTTGAACGATTCTCGCGTGTCCTATGGGAGAACTACACCTACCACACCCGCAACTCACAAAGTGGAAAATATTTATCACGTAGCGAACTAGTCAGCGAAGTTACCTATATAACAAATGTTCACAACGGCCCACCTTCAGGGTAGAGTTCTCCGTCTTCGTCGCCATCGACGGCCGCGAAGATCTCGTCGGCGACGTAGGCGAGTGCGCCGTGCAGCTCCTCCATCGACAGACTGCCGCTCTCGTCCTCGTCGATCATCTGACAAGAGAGATGGCGATATTCAGTAGTCGGTCAAAGCCCCATAGTGACTGCTGGAGTAACCGCACCCACTGTTTCGACGACTTTTGGAGAAAGGCAATTGACAGTGCACAGCACAGTAAACCTTCGCTAGCACATCATGCAGGTACTTTCACTATGGCACCTTTCTTTCAGGGTTACTGTAGCCGCCGATCCACACTACTTCCACTCACGTCAAAGATCTCGTCAGGAGGGGGCAGGAATTGTTTCACGATTTTTCCGAAGGGAAGAGCTGTGGAGACGGCGAGACAGGCAGCCAGAAATATGATCGTCTTCATGATTTCTACCTTCCAACTTCTTTCCTTTTCGTAGGTCGATTCTTACTGAGAATTTGTTTGAGTTTGATTTTCTGCTCAAAGAGCGCTGCTTATGTAGAGCCCAGCAAACAGACAAACACACAAACAAGGAAATGTCGCTGTCAACGTCGGCCCTGCGTCAAACTTCCAAAATTGGCAGTTGCAGCGCGCGCGCATTTTGTTTAAGGCGCTCGCAGCCATCGGCGCCAGTGTTGTTGTTGTGTCCGTTGTTGTGATGCCGGTTTCTTCGCAGAGCTGCAGACGTCGCTCTGACGCAACCGCCGAAGTGTTATTTCGGACGGCTGCACTGCACTTCGTTGACGACAACACCTTCTACAGTACACCCGCTGCCGTCGCTGTGTGCGCCGTTACAGCAATGAGCGTCAAATTTCAATCACGTTAACGTTTTGACGACCAATCAAAACCAAGGAGTCACGAACGCTATCACTTCACTGGTTCCTCAGGCCGACCAGAGTGTCCGACAGGTAAATCGACCAGTAAACAATGTTGAACAGTATCCAAGAGATTGGAATCAGGATTCGGGCGGCAATGTCGATTCTCTCGGCCCGACTGCGCACTTGCAGGCCGTCCAGCCAGCGAACCAGTTCGACGCGCCTCCTGAGAATTGTAATATTTTTTATTTTGAATTTTATACTGAATTGAAGTATTTCGGAAATATTACAAAGTTGGAAAATCTGGCCATTGTAATCAACGGTTATATGCAGTACATACATAGTTTCACCGTTCACGGTACTTCTTGCCTGGTTCTCAAGCGTATCCATTCCGGGTCACTTGGGTTACGGTGGATTATGTTGGTGACGTCAGCTACACTATCCTGTTCATTTGGAGCCGCCCGCGGGTTGGCCTCTTGCAGTGGGAGCTCCTCGGTGTACTGACGTCTTCTGACGTTGTCGCTTCGGCGACGTCGCAGCAGCGCCTGAAGGGTGCCATTTGATACTGTAGAACCTGCAGTTGTTTCAAGAATGTAAATCAACTGTTTGAAGTCGAGTCTCACGGTCATTTCCGAGGTCTTCGCGTGCATCGCAGGCGAAGGGCTATCGGCCGTCGACGCGCCTCTGACCGGCCTACAAGTTGTTTCCTTTCAACAACTTCAGCAGGGACTTGTGACGGCTGTCTACTTTGGATTTACGAAGCTACCGTACCCCGGCCCATTCGTGTACGGTATGAAGGAGGGTCGGCGATTGTCCAGGTCGACGCCTGAGCCCATGACGCCCCCGCTCATCATGTAGAGTAGAGCTGCGGTGGTTGACGACTCCCTTCTGCGTTGGTCCTCTCGCCTGCGCATGTCCCTGAAAAGGTTTCGCTATTGAATTGGAGCTTGTCGTTGCCCGACCCCCACTCGCCCCCCCCCCCCCCCGCGAGTCTCTACTCCACCTTCCAAGGATGTGCTAAAGATGATCGGCAGAACTATCGGTACGGATGAGCTTAGCGTCATCGTCACTGTGTTGTTCTCTGCTCATGCATTCGTTAATTCGCGCAAATCCTTTGGCTCTTGAAGGAGTGTTGGGTGGGAGGGGGGGGGGGGTAGATCGCAACAAACATTAGCACAGGGGAAAGGAGGTCGTCTCGGTTGACTCTACCACGGAGGTGCGTTCGAGTCGCTTTTGAACATGCCGGAAACGAAACTGGGGTTACAGTAAAGGGCTAATTCTGAATGAGTCCACACCAAATTACTGAACGAGTCCACACCAAATTACTGAATGAGTCCACACCAAATTACTGAATGAGTCCACACCCTCTTTTCCGGCCGGATGTCAGCGGAAGTTACTGAATGAGTCCACACCAAATTACTGAACGAGTCCACACCAAATTACTGAATGAGTCCACACCCCCCCCCCCCCCTTCCCGCCCGACTTCAGCAGAAATTACTGAATGACTCTGCCACAGACGATAGCCGTTCTTCCTTTTCTGAATTAGTTTCGGACACAGTGTATTCCTTCCAAATCAGGCTATGCTTAGGCTCGCCCTGCGCCCACTTAGCCGCCGGCTCAGGCCTACGATCTCCTCCTAGTATGCTTAACCGCCGGCTCAGGCCTACGATCTCCTCCTAGTATGCTTAACCGCCGGCTCAGGCCTACGATCTCCTCCTAGTATGCTTAACCGCCGGCTCAGGCCTACGATCTCCTCCTAGTATGCTTAACCGCCGGCTCAGGCCTACGATATCCTCCTAGTATGCTTAACCGCCGGCTCAGGCCTACGATCTCCTCCTAGTATGCTTAACCGCCGGCTCAGGCCTACGATCTCCTCCTAGTATGCTTAACCGCCGGCTCAGGCCTACGATCTCCTCCTAGTATGCTTAACCGCCGGCTCAGGCCTACGATCTCCTCCTAGTATGCTTAACCGCCGGCTCAGGCCTACGATCTCCTCCTAGTATGCTTAACCGCCGGCTCAGGCCTACGATCTCCTCCTAGTATGCTTAACCGCCGGCTCAGGCCTACGATCTCCTCCTAGTATGCTTAACCGCCGGCTCAGGCCTACGATCTCCTCCTAGTATGCTTAACCGCCGGCTCAGGCCTACAATCTCCTCCTAGTATGCTTAATCGCCGGCTCAGGCCTACGATCTCCTCCTAGTATGCTTAACCGCCGGCTCAGGCCTACGATCTCCTCCTAGTATGCTTAACCGCCGGCTCAGGCCTACGATCTCCTCCTAGTATGCTTAACCGCCGGCTCAGGCCTACGATCTCCTCCTAGTATGCTTAACCGCCGGCTCAGGCCTACGATCTCCTCCTAGTATGCTTAACCGCCGGCTCAGGCCTACGATCTCCTCCTAGTATGCTTAACCGCCGGCTCAGGCCTACGATCTCCTCCTAGTATGCTTAACCGCCGGCTCAGGCCTACGATCTCCTCCTAGTGGTATGCTTAACCGCCGGCTCAGGCCTACGATCTCCTCCTAGTGGTCTGCTTAACCGCCGGCTCAGGCCTACGATCTCCTCCTAGTGGTATGCTTAACCGCCGGCTCAGGCCTACGATCTCCTCCTAGTGGTATGCTTAACCGCCGGCTCAGGCCTACGATCTCCTCCTAGTGGTATGCTTAACCGCCGGCTCAGGCCTACGATCTCCTCCTAGTCTTATGCTAACCCGCCGGCTCAGGCCTACGATCTCCTCCTAGTATGCTTAACCGCCGGCTCAGGACTACGATCTCCTCCTAGTATGCTTAACCGCCGGCTCAGGCCTACGATCTCCTCCTATCCTCCTAGTATGCTTAACCGCCGGCTCAGGCCTACGATCTCCTCCTAGTATGCTTAACCGCCGGCTCAGGCCTACGATCTCCTCCTAGGATGCTTAACCGCCGGCTCAGGCCGACGATCTCCTCCTAGTGGTATGCTTAACCGCCGGCTCAGGCCTACGATCTCCTCCTAGTGGTATGCTTAACCGCCGGCTCAGGCCTACGATCTCCTCCTAGTGGTATGCTTAACCGCCGGCTCAGGCCTACGATCTCCTCCTAGTGGTATGCTTAACCGCCGGCTCAGGCCTACGATCTCCTCCTAGTGGTATGCTTAACCGCCGGCTCAGGCCTACGATCTCCTCCTAGTGGTATGCTTAACCGCCGGCTCAGGCCTACGATCTCCTCCTAGTATGCTTAACCGCCGGCTCAGGCCTACGATCTCCTCCTAGTATGCTTAACCGCCGGCTCAGGCCTACGATCTCCTCCTATCCTCCTAGTATGCTTAACCGCCGGCTCAGGCCTACGATCTCCTCCTAGTAGTATGCTTAACCGCCGGCTCAGGCCTACGATCTCTTCCTATCCTCCTAGTATGCTTAACCGCCGGCTCAGGCCTACGATCTCCTCCTAGTATGCTTAACCGCCGGCTCAGGCCTACGATCTCCTCCTAGTATGCTTAACCGCCGGCTCAGGCCTACGATCTCCTCCTAGTATGCTTAACCGCCGGCTCAGGCCTACGATCTCCTCCTAGTATGCTTAACCGCCGGCTCAGGCCTACGATCTCCTCCTAGTATGCTCAACCGCCGGCTCAGGCCTACGATCTCCTCCTAGTATGCTTAACCGCCGGCTCAGGCCTACGATCTCCTCCTAGTATGCTTAGCCGCCGGCTCAGGCCTACGATGTCCTCCTAGTATGCTTAACCGCCGGCTCAGGCCTACGATCTCCTCCTTGTATGCTTAGCCGCCTGCTCAGGCTTAGGTACCATTTACGCGTTCGATAGTGGTGTGGACTCGTTCAGTAATTTGGTGTGGACTCGTTCAGTAATTTGGTGTGGACTCGTTCAGTAATTTGGTGTGGACTCGTTCAGTAATTTGGTGTGGACTCGTTCAGTAATTTGGTGTGGACTCGTTCAGTAATTTGGTGTGGACTCGTTCAGAACCCACCACGCACTTGTGCTCCTCGTGGAGTCCCGTGTAGTTGACGATGGCGTACTCGATGAGGGAGATGAAGATGTGCACCACGCAGGCGCCCACCCACACGTCTATAGCTTTCGTGTAGGAGACGGGCGGCAGATTCGAGTTGACCGCTGCAGGTTGGAAATTGGAAATCATGGCCAAGATGGATTGGGATGGCTTCTGACCGCGACGCGACACACACTAACAGGCATGCCAAGACAAATGAAGGTCGTCAAACGCGATATTCCTCAAGTCTGCTCCTTTTGGCGCTTTGCTTTTGCCACATTTGCGCTAAGCACTCTAACACTGCCCACCATGCGACTGTGTGATCATGGTCAGCAGTGTGACGATGGCCAGAGGGACTCTGGCGGCGGTGGACTTCCAGTCTATCCAGTAGCTGACCCAGGAGACGGCCACCAGCATGCTCGAGGGTATGTAGAGCTGCAGCAGGAAGAAGGAGAACACGCGCTTCAGGTGGATCTTCACGCGCAGACAACTGTAGCTGCCTGAAGAGTTGAAGTTGGGACGTCACTACTGCTGATTGTAGAGCGCCCTGAACGTCTCAGAGTGACTCTCACCAGTGTTGGTCTTGCTGGTGCAGGAGTCGTTGGTCACGGCAGTTACCTCGAAGTTGGGCAGGACGCCGCCACTTTCGCCTGCCTCGATCTGCACGGGACTGTCTCTCGCCCATTCGTAGATGATGTCGTCGGTCGTGTAGGCGTCTGATCAGTTGCCCATGCAATCAATACGGAATGTCCATGGAATCAATCCATGGAGTGTGTAACAATACGCGTACAGACAGCAACCCTTTATGAACGAAATGTCGCCGGAGTTACCGTAACTCCAGGTTACGAAGTGTCCCAGGTTACATTTAGCTACGTAATCTCTGGCATAGGGCAGCGAAAGCAAAGACATGTTCATCACGATATTTATTTCTCTCCAGGTGAGCTGGGACACCCCGTTAACCTCAGATGTCCAATGAGGTAAAGAGTAGTCGGCGGCGACTTACAGCTGGCAAAGTCGATCAGGCACAGCTGCGTGTCCATGGGATATCGAAGAAGGTCCATGCTGCAGGCCAGGACCAGTGTCAAACTGAATTAGTTTGCCAATGTTTCGGCAGTGGAGATTGCAAATGGAGTAGATGTCCACAGTTTGCGTACCGTCTATTATAGGTGACCCTTCCGTCAGACTGTATCTTGACAAACATGTTGCTTTGATCCAAAGTGTGGTACCTGAATGAGAATGGCGTGTCTCACTGTGCGTGTTGCGTGTTTCAATCGCCCCATCTCCTCACCAGCCGTCCCTTTCGTTTTGGAAGAACGTGTCTGAAGTGGGAGGTTGGATGTTCTAATGGAAAATCGACTGTTGCGGCGTACACGCGATTGCATTTTGTCACACTTTGCTACCAGGAATCCAGATGTGCTGATCCTTGGCTAGAGTGAGCTCGTCAAATGGCCGAATCTGCTTCCTGAAATCCAATCTGTAGTCGTACCACTCCTGGATGAAGCGGAACTGGGCCAGAAATTCCTGAGAAGAATTAGGGTACGTGGAGTTAAAAGTTTTGAATGTTTCCCCTACCGTACCATATCGGCGTCGCTGACGGCGCTGACGCTGTGAATTCTCAGTGACGTTCGAATGACAGTGGCTCCCTCTGAAACTGCATCGCACACTATGTACATTTGTAAGCGTACGTGGAGTACATATATATGTTGCAGTCAGTAGCCGTCTTCAGGCGATTGCCGTCTAGACGGCTATCGCCTGGTCGATCAGGCCGCGGCCGTCTTCTCGGGGAAAAGACGGCCATCGCCTGGTGCGTCAGGCGATGGCCGTCTTCTGCTCGAAAAGACGGCTATCGCCTGATGGACCAGTCAACAGCCGTCTTCAGAATGAAAACTGTCGCCAGCGCTAGCAGGAAAGGGACACAGCAGGCCTGAGCAGGAGGTGAAGTAAATGGAGGAGTGTTTATTCCACTTACAGTTTGCACTAAAACTCGGCCGGCGTCGCGCCTGGCGGGTCTCAGCTGAGGCTTAGCGCGACCACCAACTTCAGGGCGCGCTCCGCGCGCCCTGAAATCGGTCACCGGTCGCGTTAAGCCTAAGCTTCGACCCGCCAGACTGCGGCGCCGACTGACTCTTGTGAACTGTGGGCGCAGGGCGAGCCTAAGCATAGCCTGAACTGGAAGGAATATACTGTGTTCGAAACTAATACAGAGAAAGAAAAGACGGCCATCGTAGACGGCCGCGGCCTGACGCATCAGGCGATTGCCGTCTAGACGGTCGCGGCCTGATTGACCAGGCGACAGACGTCTAGACGGCTATCGCCTGAAGACGGCCATCGCCTGTGACATATATATTGCAGTCAGCGCCCACTTGCGTTCTTCTTGTCGTAAGGCCGCACCATCAATTCATAGCCACTCAGGAGTTCGCAGGCGATCTTCTGCTCCATCCACGACTGCTGATCCACAAGCTCCTGCTGGTAGGGGGACAGCGCGCTGGAACCAAAGTTGTCGTCGCCAAATAGGGTAACTTTTGGAATTGTTTCTTTAGACGAATTGAATTAGTATGACTGTAATTAATTACTTGAAATCTACTTACTTACTAGTATTAATTCAATAACGTTTACGAACGTATTTGAAGCATGCCGTCTCTTCGGATGCTTTGCAAGTGTCAACCACTTGAGTGGAATCAAATGCGAACTTTATGCTTCTTCCGTTCGGCGCCGCCTTACCAGCCGTCCAGTGTTGGCGACCGTGCGAGGCTTCTCTTCTTGACGGTTTGCGACTGTAAGCGTAGGGCCAGCGTCGAGTCGCAATGGACGAAGAGCAAGCCAACGAACACAACTTTAGAAGTCATCTCTCTAAGGCTTGCGCGCATTCACTGCTAGAATAAAAGTGACAAACGGCGCGCGGAAGCCGCAAGTGAATCTTCTTCGCCGCCGCAAGGGGATGTCTAAAAGCTGCTGCGCCCTCTCACACTAACTAAAAGCCACTCCCCCGTCGTCTTCAATAACAGGCGCGTTTTGGGGCGGATTAACTCCTTAGACGATTACTGTAAACTCACTGCGCTTGCAACGAATCAAGTTTGCCAAAACTAGATACGGCCGTCACATTTTGTTAACCAGTATAATACAGTATCCTTTCTTGTAATAAGCTAAGAAGACACTATATACAACCACACAAAGCTAGGCTACAGGTGTTAATCGTCCAGAAGATTACATTTGACCGCACCTAAGTGCAACCAAGAGGCCTCGTCTTGCCTGAGGCGCTGCTGTTGAGTGTCGAGAAGGAATTTCCTTGAAAGGAAGCGCACAATACAGTAATGAAAATCTACATATGGTCGGAGTTTGACAAAAGTGCCTAACTATTTATTTTAAAATAGATACTTAACAACTCAACTATATGACAACGAATTGCGGAAGTGCGGTGCAAGAATTGTTTTGCCTGAATCATTTCGCGCGTCAGAGTTATGCAGTGACGCAGGTGCACTACAGCTCCCACAAATCCAATAGAAACTTAATTGCCGACGCGTGAAGAGACGAATTTTGCACGGTGCGGTTGCGATCCTCAAAAGCTCGCACTCACGCGAACAATGGCGCGTCGAAAATAACGGCTCGGGATTTCCGGTCGCGCCAATAGACTTCGCGCCGTTGACGCAAACGGCTGTTTTGATCGCTCTACAAAAGCGCAGCGCTCGGCCAATAAAAGTCACTTCCATTTCCTTGTACTCCCAAAATTTGAAAATCGACCAATACCGTAACCGAACATGAAGCTGATCTTTCTGTTGGCTCTGTGCGGCGTCGCCTCCTTCGCCAAGGCGCTAAGCGAGGAGGAACTACTGGCTGAATTGGGCCACTTCGTGGAAGAGTTGGAGTTCTTGGCGGAGGTGCGTGTTGGAAGTTTCCAAAATTGTGGAATATTTGCAGCAGCGGACTTGCTAATTTTAGATAGGTTGGTTGAGGAAGATTGCATAATAAGGCGTGTCCTCAATTCCGGAAGCAGTATGTAGGTATGTAGGTAGGTTACATACCTTGTGGTTGTGCTCGCCTTTTGCACAAAATTTCGCATCTTTCTGGATTTCAAAATTTTCGCAATGTGACCATAATGCTGGTACACACTACCGGTGAATGGTTGTGTGCACACAGCGGTACAAATTAGCACCCTGATCTTCCCTAAATCCTCAAATACTGTTCATCATCATCGTCAGATGGCGGACGCGGACGGCAGCGGCACCCTCTCGCAAGAGGAGATCCTGGGCGCCGTCCAAGGCATGCTGGCCGAGGTCTTCCCCCTCGTCGACGGCGACGGCAACGGAGAGATCAGCGAAGATGGTACGTGGCTTATAGGCTTCTACTACTGATGAAACTACCACAGTTGCAGAATTTTGAGGGTTACTGGATTGCGCATTGAGAGCCAACCACTAAGGTAGACATAACATGCAGTGACGGCGAAATGGTTTTCCCCCGTCTACCATAACACTATTTGCAGCTTTTGATTATTAACGAAGCTTCTACATACCACGAAACCATAAACCCAAGCCGACGTGCGTAAAAAAATCCGCAGTCTAGCTCGAGTTATTCAATTTTGAAGTTGGACCCGTTTCTCTGAAACACCCCGGTACATGTGCACAGCCGTCAGGCGCTGATGCGCCGATCGGGGCGCTTTGATGGTGGTGCGTATAGTAAATTCAACTATTCAAACCTACCATCTCCACCTAATATGCAAATCCTGAGGCTGCTGTAGCCCTCATATTATCGCAGAGATTGCTATCTCTACTCCAACCGATACAAAAGGGGGACCAAATCGTCATAATTTGAACCCGATCCTCGGTGGACCGAACCCTTGCCCGTCGTAACGGCAAATTGGTGAAAGCCCTAAGGCTGACTCCAACCGCTAAGGTTTAGCGAACCCGATCCGTGACCCCAATTGTTCTTGGGTAACGTGATTCTTTGGCGCGGGAGCCTAGGTCCTGTTCATACCTTTTCCCTGCTACCGTGCTACGTTGCTTTGTGCTCTCCCGAATATTCTACTTCCCGCTATCGCTGGAAGAGCGCAAGGGAACGTCTACATTCCACGACCAGTTTGTAAAGTCCGGCACTTTGTGAGCTCGGCGAAGAAAGTGCGAAGAGAAGTTGTGGACCGACCGTGTCGACTCTTCCACTCGACTTCCATCCGGTCGGCTAGTCGCTTCCTCGCCGAGGAGGGACAGAGAAGATTGATAACGGTAATCCAAGAGTTAGGTGCCTACTATACCGACTCCACTAGGTGAGATCTTAGTAGGAGCTAAGGAGTTGGCTCTGCTAGGTGAGTCACAGCAGTTAGTGGCCTTTGCAGTGGTGACCCGTCCCCGTGACCCAGCTCTTGTCAGTTCTTTGCTCCGGCACGGAACTAACAAAGTTGGAGAGCGCGCCTTCTGGATCACCATTGTCAAACGCTTCTACGCTTTCCTGCTCAGAATTTTCTGCAGCCTATACTCCCCTGATATTGTGCTTTGCTCAAATCGGTGCAGTTTTCTTTTGCAGGATCGCGTACCCCTCGTTCGGTTGTCGGACCTGATCAGGTGCCGTGTACCCCACGGATGGAGGGTTTTTTCTCAAGGGATTTTTTTGAAGGGATTTTTCCTCTGATGAAACCATGCGCTAATTTTCGCTATTTTAAATCAGTCGATTAACGAGATAATTATCGTTAATTTTTTTTCACTGTTACATTCAATGATTTCTACTTTTGGTTCTATTTCAGGGCCCCAACCCATCCCAACATGTTCGACGACACTGTAGGCTGACAGCAATGCACTACTTGTCTCAGTGTGCAACCGCTGTGGGGCATTTCGTAGCAAAGAAACGAACCAGGCCAACTTCATGTGATACAGCGATCACTTCACATTGTGATTACGGAATGATTATGCTTGGTATTCCTTATGTGTTTAGCTGATGGTTCTGTACTGTGTGCAATCAATATGACACTGTAGGCCAAAGCAGGTCATGCAGTCACCATGTTTTATTACGCTGCATCCACAATGGACACAACACACAAGCCAATAGCACAGTGGCACAGAAATGTAAAAAATATTAATCCATTCTGGAACGGGTTTCACAGCTGATCGTTTTTTATTACACAGAAGCGTGTCCGTAGTAGTCGCTGCAGTGTGGCTTGATGTGGATTTCAGCTTGAAAATGTTGCCAAAAACATACGAATACTAAAAAAGTTCATATAGTTTGGAAGATGCTGTTCAGCTCAATACCCCTTCAGTGGAGGGATTACGCACACCCATGCATCAGTTACGTAACTTTTCTTTCCACAATTTCAGGAATTTATTTAATCATTCAATTTAATTACACAATTTCTTTCCACAATTGTTGGGAGACCTAGAATTTGTATCCAAAGTGGTGATTGAGTGTTTGTTACAGTGAAGCAATGCACTTCACGATGTGTTGGTAATGCCATCCAGTGTTGACAGACTGTGCTGTTATTGTTGGGCAACCTAGAATTTGTATCCAAAGTGGTGATTTAGTGTTTGTAACAGTGAAGCAATGCATGTCACGATGTGTTGGTAATGCCGTCCAGTATTGACAGACTGCATTGTTATTGTTGGGTGACCTAGAATTTGTATCCAAAGTGGTGATTGTGTTCATAACAGCGAAGCAATGCACATCAAGATGTGTTGGTAATGCCATCCAGTGTCGATAGACTGCGCTGTTATTGTTGGGCAACCTAGAATTTGTATCCAAAGTGGTGATTTAGTGTTTGTAACAGTGAAGCAATGCATGTCACGATGTGTTGGTAATGCCGTCCAGTGTTGACAAACTGAGCTGTTATTGTTGGGTGACCTAGAATTTGTATCCAAAGTGGTGATTGAGTGTTCATAACAGCAAAGCAAAGCGCATCAAGATGTGTTGGTAATGCCATCCAGTGTTGATAGACTGCACTGTTATTGTTGGGCAACCTAGAATTTGTCTCCAAAGTGGTGATTTAGTGTTTGTAACAACGAAGCAATGCACGTCATGATGTGTTGGTAATGCTGTCCAGTGTTGACGGACTGAGCAGTTATTGTTGAGTGACCTAGAATCTGTATCCAAAGTGGTGATTGAGTGTTCGTAACAGCAAAGCAATGCACATCAAGATGTGTTGGTAATGCCATCCAGGTTGATGGACTGCGCTGTTATTGTTGTATGACCTAGAATTTGTATCCAAAGTGGTGATAGTGTTCGCAACAGTGAAGCAATATGTCACGATGTGTTGGTAGTGCCATCCAGTGTCGATGGGCTGCGATGTTATTGTTGTGTGACCTAGAATTTGTATCCAAAGTGGTGATTTAGTGTTCGTAACAGTGAAGCAATGCACATCATGATGTGTTGGTAATGCCATCCAGTGTCGACAGACTGCACTGTTATTGCTGAGTGACCAAAGCGATACGAATCTGCACCACATTCCAATAAAAGCGGTCAGAATGAAGCGAAAGAGGTGTGCCGTGCACACAGCGGAGAAAAAGTGTAAAGACATTCAGCTCTACTGAGCCTGCTGCAAAAAGCACCTTTGCTTTGGCCGGTGTTGGGAGGTGTACTACTAGGAGGAAAATCTGAGATTAGGAGGTGACGACAGCAATCTGAATGTGGATTAGACACTGCCCACTGTTGAGTTCAGTTCTCATGCGTGTTTTACATGTGGACTTTTTGGTGGATTGATAATACGCACGCTTCCATCCCATCTGACTAAAAACCTTCTGAACCGCTACAGCAGCACGCACGACAGTGGATCAATGTCAGAACGCTTTCAATGCTGTCACCAAAAATCGATGGGTCGGGCGCGTCAAAAGCACAGCAAAAGTGGGGTCAAAAGTGAGCGAAAAAAAGACACGTGACTGACGCACGGTGTGCGTAGTCCCTCCATCCGTGGGGTACGTACGTTTTGGCTATTTTAGGAATCCATCAGGAACAGGATTCTTGTTCTTGGACCCCACTCCTCCCAAATCTCGGTCTAACCCCACCCCCCGCCCCCCCCCCCCCCCCCTAGCCTCGGGAGCAATCGCACCTAGTGTTATGAGAGTAAAAGTGCAAGGAAGGCTCCATATCGCCTCCTGCCTCTCAGCCGGGTGGATCTTAGTGCTAGTTCAAAACGTTCTACTGGTCGCCCCACCACTCAGTCAGAGGCCATTCCTCTACCGTTACACATCTGTACACACAGGACAGTAGTAACTCACACATTGAGCAGGCGTTCCAGCCGTTTCAGCGTGAAGTCCAGGGCGTCCCTCTGCAACACGAGGTCGGCGTTGTCCGTGATGTCGCAGGAGGTCGCTCCCAGGTGGATGATCCCTGCGGCCCTGGGACACTCCTGGAATTGACTTCAGAGACTTCGCCGTGTCTAACGTTCAGAGATCGTTTCTGGCACACCTTCAGCAGAAAAAGTTTCCCCTTCCACTGATACAGCACGGACTATCGAAGTGGGTATTCCTCCCTGGCAGCTTCGTACACCACGAGTGTATAGTGAACGTCTCTTGGGCGCCGCGAGGGGAGGGGGGGCGGGTTTTTGGCACTCCGCTTTGCAAAAGCAGGAGTGCTATAGGGGGCGTCGGATTGAACAGAATCATCTTAACAGCTTTTCTCGCGCTACACAAATCGGATCGCCAAGCGGTTTTTTTGCGTTAGATAGGTTGAGTCGACGCGCAGGGTGGACAAGAAACTAGAAAATTCCGGTAGTGGAAGAATTTTGCGAAAATTCAAAAACTCAAATTTTTACTAAGTAAAAAAACATCAGGGCATAACTTGCGCAAAAGTGGGCCGATTTTGGTGTTTTTTGGATATGTTGTAGGCCTTTGGACCCTCTAGGCGGCACCGCCGGAAAGGGCTCCCTAGGTGGTCCGACGCAGGAGTACTGTAGAAAATTTAAATTTTCAAAATTTTTTCCGACCTTTAAAAAATCGTAACTCGAGTTTGCGACGATGGCTCCTCGCCAAGTTTTAACTTGTCCGAGAACACTATATTACCTTTCATTCGAGACCAAAACCGCCGAGATTGCTTGTGCCGTTCTTCAGATACGCTGTGCCAAAAGTGCCAGGTCTCGAGCGGAAATTTCGGATTTTCGACTTTGGGTGGAGATTTGGCTTGGAAAGCGTGCCTTTAGCGGTAAATTGACAATCGCAACGTGTTCTACGTCAAAAGTTGGTCTAGACAAAGTGTCTTGACTATTTTGAGCTGCCGTACGCCGGCCGCGCCGAATTATTGAATCCCGGGGTCAAATTTTCGAAATTGAGTTTCTACTTGTATCGGGGGTTTTTGACGACGCTGAACACGAATCCGGTGTTTGTTTTGCGATTTGGGACGCCTTTATCCTGATTTTGGCGCCCGGCGGGCCAAAAATTGGGTTCATGGGGTCAAAATTTCAAAATTGGGTTGACAGTTGTTTCTGGGGTATTCAGCAGTGCTGAACGCGAATCCAGCGTTTGTTTTGCGTTTTGAGTTTCATTTAGCCTGCTTTGGGCGCCAGAACACGCCCCAAACATATCCAAACTTGACCGAACATGTTCAAACTTGTCCAAGTATGTCCAAACATGTTCAAACTTGTCCAAACACGTTCAAACGCGTCCAAACTTGTCCAAACTTGTTCGAACATTGTCGGCGACACTGAACACGAGTCTGGCGTTTCCGTGAAGGATTATTACCGAGTAGCGAGACGAGCGACCAGTCTACTGTGCTTCGAAACAAGCGGAGTGCCACCCTGAAGGTCCCCTTCAGCGTTAAACTAGTTCGTCCGAGATCTCGGCGTATGGCGTACGCCTAGCCAAAAATTTTAGGCGTATTTTCCAAAATTTTGCCGTATACGCAAAATTACAGCGAAAACACGTCCAAAAACGCAACCAAATTAACCGAAATATCGCAACATTCTGCACTGATTGCAACGAAATCTGCTTAAATAAAGGTACAGTCAACAAAAAATCTTCACGGATCGGTTCAAAAGCTAATTTTGAGACTGAAATGAACCAAAATTGTTCAAAATAGCGCCGCAGGCAAAATCTTTTCCAAAATAGATTTCATCTGCTGAAAAAGTCCTCTAATGGTAGCAGTGGCGGATCCAGGATTTTGGAATGGGGGGTGGGGGCGGAATTTTGAGGCCACAGGGGGGGCCAAGATGCTATAAAAGCACATAAAAAAATTTGCGCTGCAGGCGAAAATTTTTGCCGATTTTGGCCTATGTTGGAACAAAAATGCTTTAAAATAGCGCCGCAGGCAAAAATTTTGGCCGATTTTGGCCTATTTTAGTACAAAAGTGCTATAAAACAGCGCCGCAGGCAAAAATTTTGGCCAATTTTGGCCTATTTTGGTACAAAAGTGCTATAAAATAGCGCCGCAGGCGAAAATTTTTTGTTCTGGAGGTGCTCCCGCGCAATTTTTTTTCTCTGGAGGGGGAATGGGGGGGGGCGGTTTGGCCGAATGGGGGGGGGGGCGGGCGCACAACCGCCCCCCCCCCCCGGGTTCCGCTACTGAATGGTAGACTTCCCGGGGTGAAGTCTAGGCGCAAAAGTTTACGCCTAGCCCAACTTTCTAGGCGTATTCCAGAAATTTTGGGCGTAAATACGGGAGGGGGGGGGGGGGGTTTAAACCAGGCAAGTCGTCCGGGGGACGCAGTATACTCCACAAATTTGAACTCCTACGCACGGTGACTCCTCTCCTGTTGCGGCCTCCTGACACTCCCAGTCGCAAAACTAATGCCGAATTCGTGATCTACATCCCAGAATACCCCAGAATCGACATACAACACCCCTAACTTCCTATGGACTCGCAGAACCAAAATTCTGCACTTGGGGTACGGTAGCATACGAATTCGTCATAGGTACGCTTAAACATCATCTAAACGCTAAACGAATGCCAAATTCGTAATCAGCGCCCCCGAAAACCCCAAAATCGAGTATAATATCGCGAGTCGGCCCGACACCCAATATTCAAATGGACGCGTCAAGGTTACTGTAACTCTGCAAATTTGACAAAAACACTTTTCTGGACCAGATTTCAACGTAGAATCGTTTGAAACCACTTTTGAACCGATTCGGCAACGCATTCGAGCGCTACGGACGCTGAAACGCGAAAAGGGCAATTTTTTACCCCGGAGTCAAAAAAGTTCCACCAAGATAACTTTTTTGTGTCTCAACCGATTTTCTCCATTCGTGGCTCATTCGATAGAGGACATCTGGGAAGGAGCACCAAAAGCGGTCTCGCCGCTCTAGCTGCTACCTATCGCGCACAGCAAACCGTCAAAGTCGGAAAATAGCGAAAAATCGCGAATTTTTCAAATTTGGCGCCAAAATGGGTCTCGCACCGATTCAATTCTTTTTTTGCACCCTCGGCCCTATCGAGTACTACAACATATCAAAAGATAGTATATACCAGTATATGCAACTTTCTCGAGTTCTACCTTGCTCAACCCATTTTCCAGTACTTTGAATATTTAAATTTTTGAATTTCCCGCCAATGGGGTCCCAGAGCGTGACCCCATATGTCGTGCAGGTTGCCCACCTACTAGGCCTACCCAACGCAAAAGACCGTTTGCAAAACTTTGAATTTCGCGAGTTACAGTAACCCGAAGGTTACACCGGAAAACGGGTGTAACTCGCTCGTCTTACGTCGTAGAGCGGCGCGCGATAGGTCAACTAAAAGGTCTCGACGTGCTCTTTCGTTTGGCATTAAAAGTTTTCTTAATTACGCAAACACGCAACACGAAAAGCGACATTATCGCGTTTTTAACGCAGAAATCGCTCTAACTCGCTCAGCGTGCGTCGTACGGAGACGATCTTGGGTTGGTTGGATAGCTCTCGACTCACTGATCATTTGTTCTTCTATTGGTCGAAACTCAAAAGTTTGAATTTCGGGAGCTACAGTAACCCAAAGGTTTAAAACGCAAAACTTATCTAACTCTCTCGTCTTCCGTCATAGAGAGACGATCTTGAGTTCGTTGAATAGGTTTCGGCACGCTGATAATTCCGTTAGGAAGAGTCGAAATTCAAAAGTTTGAATTGCGCGCGCTACAGTAACACGAAGGTCCAAAACGCAAAACGGCTCTAACACGCTCGTCTTACGTTGTAGGGCGGCGTGCGATAGGTCAATTAAAAGGTCTCGACGTGCTATTTCACTTGGCGTAGAAATTTTGTTAATTACGCAAACACGCACCATGAAAAGCGACATTCTCGCGTTTTTAGCATAGAAATCGCTCTAACCCGCTCAGCGTGCGCCGTAGAGAGACGATCTTGAGTTGCTGGATAGCTCTTGACTCACTGATCATTTGTTCTTCTATTGGTCGAAACACAAAAGTTTGAATATCGCGAGCTACAGTAACCCAAAGGTTCAAACAGCAAATCAGCCCTAACTCGCTCGTCTTACGTTGTAGAGCGGCATTCGTTCGACCGTTTGAAAGCTTACGTTGAGGCAGTTGTTGAACGGTCATTCCTAAAGAAATACTTTTGTTTTTTTTTAAATCCTTGTCTTACGAACAACTTTGTCTGCTAAATAAATTAATCCCGGGCGATCCCAATGTTGCCTTGCAACAACCGCTCAGAAATGCGTGTGTCTTGCTCAAAAAATTAATCCCGGGCGATCCCAATGTTGCCCTGCAAGAACCGCTCAGAAAGCAGCGTGTCAGAAGTAGCGCATGAATAGTGGACTCCGGGCGGGCGCGCGTCATATCGGAAAGGCTTCGAAATACTTTACAAAAGTATCCACTCTTTTACTCTTCCACTTTGAAATACTCACAAACCACTCTGTATTAATAAAACAACTCAACTTTTTTAAAACAGCTTGTTTATACTCCACAAAAAAGTGTGGAGTATATAGCGTTTGTGCGCGAAACGCAGTAATTTTAACCGGATGGGGTTCGCACGTGAAGCGGCCGATTCGCAAACGATCTTTTGCGTTGGGTAAGCCTAGTGGGTGGGCAACCTGCACGACATATGGGGTCACGCTCCGGGACCCCGTTAGCGGAAAATTCAAAAATTTAAATTTTCAAAGTGCTGGAAAATGGGTTGAGCAAGGTAGAACTCGAAAAAGTTGCATATAATGGTATATACTATCTTTTGATATGTTGTAGTACTCGATAGGGCCGAGGGTGCAAAAGAAGAATTGGATCGCTGCGGGACCCATTTTGGCGCCAAATTTGAAAATTAACGATTTTTTGCTATTTTCCGACTTTGACGGTTTGCTGTGAGCAATAGGTAGCAGCCAGAGCCGCGAGACCGCTTTTGGTGCTCCTTCCCAGATGTCCTCTATCGAATGAGCCATGAACGGAGAAAATCGGTTGAGACACAAAAAAGTTATCTTGGTGGAACTTTTGGTTATCTTGGTGGACTCCAGGGTAAAAAATTGCACTTTTCGCGTTTCAGCGTCTGTAGCGCTAGAATGCGTTACCGAATCGGTTCAAAAGTGGTTTCAAACGATTCTACGTTGAAATATGGTCCAGAAAAGTGTTTTGGCAACTTTGCAGAGCTACAGTAACCCAGCCGCGTCCATTTGAGTATTGGGTGTCGGGTCGACTTTCGCGATATTATATTCGATTTCGGGGTTTTCGGGGGCGCTGATTACGAATTTGGCACTCGTTTAGGGTTTAGATGATGTTTCAGCGTACCTATGACGAATTCGCATGCTACCGTACCCCAAGTGTAGAATTTTGGTTCTGCTAGTCCATAGGAAGTTAGGGGTGTTGCAAGTCGATTCTAGGGTATTCTTGGATGTAGATCACGAATTCGGCATTAGTTTTGCGATTGGGTGTGTCAGGAGGCCACAACAGGAGAGGAGTCACCGTGCAAAGGAGTTCAAATTTGTGGAGTATACCCCCTTGGTTCCCGGACCTGTGGTCACAGATACTTCTTAAATTTCAGGTTTTGGCTTGGCCGCAGATACTCCCCTGCATCGTGCGGTGTATTGCTTTAAGGTACTGCTAAACGAACCCTCAGGAAGTATCTTAAAGTGGTCCGCCTTATGATCAGCGGTGCACCTCGGACAGCAGTATCTGAAGGGGTGACATTGTTTACATTTTAAGATACTCGTTATTTTTACTGATACTCCTTAAATCGCGTTTTTGTAAACAGTGTCGTTTTGCGCCCAGATACTGTTTATGTTGCACCGAGATACTTTTGTGTGTGGATAAAAAGTGTGCCGGCTCTCGTTGAGAATTGTCACAGTGATACTTGTCCTGTTGAGTACCACAAGTACTTGTGCGGGTGCTACAGGGATATCAGGATCAGTATTACGGTAGTTGTAGATTTGCATACATATACTGGCATCCAATCCAACTTGTTACAATCTATTGTTCGCAGTTGTTGCAGCGAGGGTTTTGGTCTCTTTTTCCATTTCAAGTTATTTTCGATACAACGACAACAACAGAGTAATCTAATGGTGGAAGGCAGCAATAATTACATTACAATTACATTACATGGCATTACATGGCAATTACATGGTGTTCAAACATGTTAAAATGTGTGCACCTCTCACCTATAGGTCGATTTGTCTTTAGTCAGCTTGTCCAGTTGCTCTTTGGCCTTCTTGTATCCTGAGGTGAAAAGTACCAATGACACTTTTTATTGAAAAAAAATGCCAGGTGTATACCCGTGGTTTTTTCAAGCTAAACAGTATCTGTCAGACTGTATAAGTATCTGCACTGACAATCATTACACAATAACAGTATCTTAAAACAATACTGTTAAAAATCGTAGATACTTTTAATGCTCCGGAGGGCTCCGGCTGGAG
Organism: Linhomoeus sp. GSCO2_2; assembly: GCA_030248115.1. Lineage (NCBI taxonomy): Eukaryota > Metazoa > Nematoda > Chromadorea > Monhysterida > Linhomoeidae > Linhomoeus > Linhomoeus sp. GSCO2_2. The sequence continues at coordinate 42,077 of JASAMZ010003247.1, forward strand.
GAGGTGGGTTTAGAAGTATCTTAGCACAGTGTACTATACCACAGTGTGAACACCTACCCTTTGGCACCTTCTTCTTGCCGCGCACATACAGTACACCAACGTCTTTAGCACGGTCACTTCGGTTAGGCTATTTTGCATGTACTGCTAATCCTGTACATTTACGAGTACACTTCAGAGTACTCTGACAATCCAGCGCCACAAGACGATGAAGAAGCGTTCCAGATAGCGATCTCCTGCAAAGGGCCCGGCAAGAAGAATTGAAATTGGCGCTCTGATCGCCTCAACACCATGCTGCCCCACTGCCTGATGTACAGTCAAAAAAGAAGGGCATGCTTTGTCTGCAGGGAGTGGAAGGATGTCAACACCTTCTGCTCTCATTGCGGGGTGTTTTTGTGCGCCAAATACTGCTACGGGATTTTTCATACGGTGAAGAACTACGAAGACAAGCTGGACGATCTGCCCTCTTAAGTGGTGTATTTGTAATACTTGTGTTGCAGCGTTAAAGAGTAAAAGGTGTACTGATATCATGTGTCACACGAGTATCTGTCATCGTTACAAGTGTTGTACACAAGAGTATCTGCTATCGTTACAAGTGTTGCATGCGCCAGCAAGTACTTTTGGCATGGCCGGTCTGGAGCGTAAAGCGGATCTGCATTCAAAAAATTAAAAGTATCAACAGATCCTTCTTAACTGCTCAAAAATCGCAGACACTTCTTAAAGTCGCGGGGTCACCGTAAACAGTACCTTAAATAGATCCGTCAGAAAAAATGACCATAAGCGACATTAATTTAAGATACCGTTAAGCTAAAAAGTACCTTAAAGTAATCCCGCGCATCCAAAAGTATCATGCCAGGAAGCGCAACACTTCTAAAGTCAAAAGTGTTACGAAAATGCGGGTCCGGGAGCGAAGGGGATACTGCGTCCCCCGGACGACTTGCCTGGTTGTGGAGTATAAAAACCTTCACTCAATCCCACCCACCAGTTCGAAAGCCCTGATGTTGGCGAAGACGTCGTGGCGCAGCTCCTTCTCCAGAAGACGAATGGACGCGAAGTCCACACTCTCCACGGAAGCCTCCATGGCCTGCACCTACACAGAGAAAGGGCGCACGCGCCGCCAATCCGATTGAGTGAGAGTCGAGTGAGTCGAACAAACTGTTCAAAGCGAAACGAAGCGAAGTGAAGTAACTACTAACTTGCTCCTCGCCGACGCGACTGAGGCCCAACGACATCTCGGCGCGGGCCAGATGGCACCACAGCCGGCGCATTGTGACCACCTGCAAGACTCTGAGGTTCGTATTATAGCAGCAAGCGAGGCAATTCTCTGCATAGGTGCAGGCCACCCGGAGGCCAGGGGGGGGGGGGGGGGGGTTCTAGTTAAGGAAAATTTTTGAGAGGGGGAGGGGGGGGGGGGTCCCGGGGACCAGTAAACAGCTTTTTAGAATGGCCAAAAATACGCTAAAAATTGCCTTAATTTGGTCAAAAACACGTTAATTTGTGCACAAATGGACGAAATATAGCGCCGTAGGCGAAAATTTGGACAAAATAGGACCAAAAACTACCAAAAATACAAGAAAATTTCCGAAATTTCCTGATTTTTTTTTCGAATTTCGGATGTCAGGGGGGAAAAGTTCACTAGAGGCCAGGGCCAGATGGGAGGGGGGTCCCCCCCCCCCCGTCCCCCCCCCCCCCGCCTGCACCTATGATTCTCTGCTGCCAATCATTCGACAACCTTGGTGCGTTCGCTGAACAGCACCACGAGAAAGGAATCCGGCCTCAAATAACGCTGCGTGAAGATCGACGGAAACTGCCCTTCCATGCTTCCTCCGGCAGTCGGCCGTATATTTAGGCGAACGGCTCCCCGATAAAAGAAGACAATCAGTTCGATTCGAAATCAGATGGGATGGGATCCCCAAGCCACAAGTTTACGCTCAATATGTAACTTGCCTACTCGATGCCTTGAGTTCAGGTTGGATCGGTGTGGGACAAGAATTCTTCAAAGATGATATGCAGCTACCGTAACATAAGCTTGCCACTTTCCGTTTGACATTAATCGCAATGCTGACGGCAGCCGTCGCACAACCTTCATTCAACTTCATGAAATTCACCGCAGAGAAATCAACCACCCGCGACATGATTCGTGTGCGTACGTGCCAACCGGTATTAGTACCTACCTGGGGGTGCTAACCTCCACTACGGATCGGTTTTCCTCTGGGGTTTTTTTGCGTAATATTGGGCGTATGTACGCCCAAAATTTCTGGAATACCTACGCCTAGAATTTTTGACTAGGCGTAAACTTTTACGCCTAGAAATTCAGCTCTGGAAGTCCACCATAGAGGACTTTTTCAGCATAAGGAATCTATTTTGGAAAAAAATTTCGCCTGCGGCGCTATTTTGAACGATTTCGGTTCACTTCAGGCTCAAAATTTGCTTTTGAAGCGATCCGTGAAGATTTTTTATACTCCACAAAAAATGTGGAGTATATAGCGTTTGTGCGCGAAACGCAGAAAATTGCAACGGATGTAGCTCGCGCGTGCAGCGGCCGATTTGCAAACGGTCTTTTGCGTTGGGTAGGCCTAGTAGGTGGGCAACCTGCACGACAAACGGGGTCACGCTCCGGGACCCCGTTGGCGGGAAATTCAAAAATTTAAATTTTCAAAGTACTGAAAATTGGGTTGGGCAAGGTAGAACTCGAAAAAGTTGCATATAATGGTATATACTATCTTTTGATATGTTGTAGTACTCGATAGGGCCGAGGGTGCAAAAAAGAATTGGATCGCTGCGGGACCCATTTTGGCGCCAAATTTGAAAAATTCGCGAATTTTCGCTATTTTCCGACTTTGACGGTTTGCTGTGCGCGATAGGTAGCAGCTAGAGCCGCGAGACCGCTTTTGGTGCTCCTTCCCAGATGTCCTCTATCGAATGAGCCATGAACGGAGAAAATCGGTTGAGACACAAAAAAGTTATCTTGGTGGAACTTTTTCGACTCTGGGGTCGAAAATAGCGATTTTCGCATTTCGGCGTCTATAGCGCTCGAATGCGTTGCGGAATCGTTCCAAATGTGGCTTTAAACGATTCTACGTTGAAATCTGGTCCAGAAAAGTGTTGTTGAAAAATTTTCAGAGCTACAGTAACCCTGCCGCGTCCATTTGAATTTTGGGTGTTGGGTCGACTTTGGCAATATTATACTTGATTTCGGGGTTTTTGGGGGCGCTGATTACGAATTTCGGATTCGTTTAGCGTTTAGATGATGTTTAGGCGTACCTATGACGAATTCGCATGCTACCGTACCCCAAGTGCAGAATTTTGGTTCTGCGAGTTCATAGGAAGTTAGGGGTGTTGTATGTCGATTCTGGGGTATTCTGGGATGTAGATCACGAATTCGGCATTAGTTTTGCGTTTGGGAGTGTCAGGAGGCCACAACAGGAGAGGAGTCACCGTGCGTAGGAGTTCAAATTTGTGGAGTATACTGCGTCCCCCGGACGACTTGCCTGGTTGTTGATTTTACCTCCATTTAAGCAGATTTTGTTGCAATCAGTGCAGAATGTAGCAATATTTCGGTTAATTTGGTTACGTTTTTGGACTTATTTTTCGCTGTAATTTTGCGTATACGACAAAATTTTGGGAAATACGCCTAAAATTTTTGGCCAGGCGTACGCCATACGCCTAGATCTCGGACGAAAAAAACCCTGGTTTTCCTCCTCTCCAAAAATATACCTAACAGTTTCACACTTCGACAAAATGACAATGACTAGGGCGAGTCTGAAGTGGAAGCACAACGAACGGGCACTGAGTAGGTAGTAGGCAACTCGAATGGAAATGGGACTGACGATATTCACTGTTTCTTTTCAGTTGCCTTTTGTATGCAGTCTTCAGAGATTGAGGGGACAAGAGTAGGGCAGACATGCCATTGTCTCAGGATTTTGCCAATTGTCTTGTCTTTGTCTTTGTCTTATACCCCAAATATTAAATTGTCTTGTCCTACGTCCAATTTCATAAATTGTCTTGTCTTTGTCTTGTCTTGTCTCTAAATTGTCCTTATGTTGTCCCTAGATTGTTCCAAAGAGGGTTGTGCTTGCAGCACTGTGTTGATGCTGTGTTCAACTGCTTGAAGATAGTGTATTCCATACAACTCAAGTTAGCACTAGATCAATCCCTAGATTACATCACAGATAGTCCCAGAAACAGTCCCCGAAAGACATTTCCGCACGCTGGATGTGTTTCATCCATACCACAAAGTATTAATTTTGATGGAAAGCAGCCTAAATATAGCGCCGCAGGCGAAAATTTGGCCATATTTTTAAGCGCCGCAGGCGAAAATTTTCGCAATTTTTGGGAGTGCGGGTCTTTCTGGCTGGGAAGGGGGGGGGGGGGGGGGGGGGGGGGGGGGGGGGGAGATCTCCGGCCAGGGGGGGGGGGGGAGGGAGACCCCCCCAGCGTTACAGGTATGGTCAAGAGAGTGGGTCGAGAATAGGCTCAGCGCGGCCGGTGACCGACTTCAGGCCGCGTGGAGCACGGCCTGAAGTACAATCGGCCTTTCTCCTCTTCATAGTGGTGCAAGTCGCATCAAAATAGCTGCGGTGCAGCACAAGTTGTGGCTGCTATAAGCCAGCGCGTCTTCCAAAATTGACCAATTTTGCGCTTCGAGCTCCCATTCCCGCACTAATGGGTCTAGAGTGCTGAAATTTGGCGTCTGATGTGTCAACACATTGGGCTAGCATACCTCCAAGTTTCACCCTTCTAGCTTTCCTACAGCTTGCTGTGGATGGGGTGGGGGGGAGGGGGGCTGGACTTTCGAAACACCCGGTACATACCTACGATCTGTGGGATTGATTGCACTCTCTGCCAACTCTTCTCTCACGCGGGAGAAGAACAAGGAGAGGCTAGTACTTCCATATCAAAAGCTTCGGTCGAATCACTGGGATGGCGTCGGCTGGCCGAATAGGTGAGGGAGGCTGCTGTGCGAAGGGCCTTTGCCACTGCCAGTACCTTGCCAAGCCGTCCCACACAGCGCTCTGAAAGTATGACGTACAGGTGGTGACCGGTGCCTGTTTCGATGCATTCGACGACGGCGAAAACAGCAGCCACTCGTACCCAAAAGGGGCGGGCGTCGGCGGGGGTCGTCGTCGCGAGTAGCACTAGCACTGCGCCAAGAAGGCGAGTCGACAGTCTCGTCGTCATGCCTCTCGAACGATTCCCGAACTGTGGAAATTTAGTCGAAGACGGCGCCAGTGCAACTACTACAGGTAGGTACTTGTGTACGGCAGCCAGCGCCGCAACAGTGCCAAATGAGACGGTGAGATGAACTTCACACGTCCCATCGAGAGCAGGGGAACAAAAGGAGTCCAGAAGCCCACTTCTGTTTTCACAGCTTTTCATCTGTCGCCACAACCATCCTTCTTTCGTTTAGATTTGTACAGGTAGAGCGCCCACCAAGCAGCATCGACTGAGTTGCACCGCACTCCGAACCCTGCCAAAGGTCTGAATATCATAACGCGAAACGGATCCCACCGAGGGCGTGTGGACTGTGGAGTACCTATGTATGTAGCGGTTGTGTGCGATTGCAGAAAATTACTGTACGACGAGACCAACTCTGCAAAGACCTCGTCCACGTGCCGGTAGCGGGTCTCGGGCAGCAGACTGAGAAGCAGGACGTTCACCAGAACGTTGGCCGCGACGAAGGGCAGCATTCCCATGGCGCCCATGGCCTGGACCAGCGGGTAGAAGGCGGCCAGCATGGGTACGTACGTTGGCCACATCGTGCATGGTGTGCGACAAGGAGGTGGCCAGTGGCCACGGCCCGGTATCGGAGCACGGAGAACGTGATAGGAGGGCCTCAGCATCGACAGGCGGACTAAGGTGCATCCGCAGAAATTGGACAGGAACTCAACCAAACTGGCCAGGTGAAAAGGAGTCCATCTGAGCCCACCTGACCTCTAGTTATAACATAGAGAGTCAACATGGCCGAGATGCCCGTGGGTCGTTACGATACACTCACCAGTACGCCGCAGTAACAGTTGGGCGGGCCTGTCGTGTATCATTCTTCAGACCCGGAGGCGAAAGATTACGGGTGGGAATTTTGAGCGCTTTTAAAAAATTGCATAACGCTTTTAATGAAGTCACGAAGCGCTTTTAAATGGCAACTAGCGCTTTTAATTGGCCACGACAGCTTTTGCTTGCCGCTCTTCGGAAATGGCAGGAGGCGCTTTTAAAATGGCAGGACGCGCTTTTAAATGGCATGTTGCGCTTTTAATTCCTCCGGCAGTATTCCCCTGGACTTGACGCGGTGGGGGAGCGTATTCATGGCACGCAGCAATGGCCAGGCATCGCTGTTTGCGCGACAGGGCAAAGCAGGGAAGGGGCTCAGCCGGCCTAAGCAGGAGGTGAATTATATGGAGGAGTGTTTATTCCACTTACAGATTGCACTAAAACTCGGTCGACGTCGCGCCTGGCGGGTCTCAGCTGAGGCTTAGCGCGACCACCAACTTCAGGGCGCGCTCCGCGCGCCCTGAAGTCGGTCACCGGTCGCGTTAAGCCTAAGCTTCGACTCGCCAGACTGCGACGCCGACTGACTCTTGTGGACTGTGGGCGCAGGGCGAGCCTAAGCATAGCCTGAATTCAAAGGAATATACGCTGTCAAGGGATAGCAATGTGTTCAATCAAGCAATGCGAATTTTGGACATCCAAGTTTAACGTGAATGCAACGAGAAAGTTATCCATTCAGTGCGCTCGCTTATATCCCCACCGTGTGCCTTTTGGTTGACCATCGGCACGGCTCCGCAGCTTCCACGGAATTAAAAGCGCAAGTTGCCATTTAAAAGCGCATTCTGCCATTTTAAAAGCGCTTCCGGCCAAATTAAAAGCGCACCGCTGCGTTTCGCGATCGCCAGAAATTAGAAGCGCAAGATGCCAATTAAAAGCTGGACGTGCCATTTAAAAGCTGCAAATATTTATCCCCAAAGATTACTCCAGGTGGTGTTCACCAATAGCTTCGGACATGGCCATGCGCATACCTACGCCTCCCTCATCTCACCGCAGACGAGAAGGCCGGCCGAGCGGAGCCAGAAGGCTGCCAGGAAGCAGGCGCACCAGAGCAGAACGAGAGCGGGACCGCAGAGCAGCAAGGCCGGCGGCCAGCTGGTTGCTGAACAGGGCGGTGCAGAGGGCGCCCACCACGCTGGAGCAGCTCAGCGACAGGGACCAGAGCCAGGCCGTGGCGCCGGCCGAGAGATCGACGCCCAAGCGACTCTGGAACAGAGGGAAAGGGTACCTACATATGTAGGCGTCAGGTGAACGTGCTCGCCACATCCACTGGTTAATAGCTATGCCAAGCTTCGAACTCGGCTGGCTGAGCTAGGTATCTATGTATGTTTGTGCTGCCAAGCACTGCCAGCCTTGAGTGTAACGCCACCGTCGTCCCGACATCACTTCAAGTGGAGTCGGCACTATTCGGTGCGCGTGCACGCAGCAGCATGGTGATGCTCATTCAAGCACCGAGCACACTGGCAGGTCGATTTGGCCGATACGTACCCAGGCATGTTACGTTCCTTCGTCGAGGACTCCGCCTGACGCCCAGAATGCAGTCGTGGAGAAACGCCTGCAGGATACCACTGGTAGCAGTTTGGTCTGAATCGTTGCGACGCCACTTGTTCAACTCGACTCGTCGTCTGTGGGTTCACATGATATGGCGCAACGCAAGACGATGTGTGCATTCAGGTGAGCGAGTGAGCCAGCTCGTTCAAGTGACCTTAAGGGAAACGCCAACGGCGAACGGAAACGCGAACAAACGAACCTCGAACGAGAGCGAAAGGGGCCAGCGAATTCACAAATTATCACCATTATCAGGGGAGGGAGGGAGGGGGCGCAAGAGGTGTAGGGGAGGAGGGAGAGAGGAGGAGGCCGAGTAGTGGGCGGTCAGGAAGCGCCGGCGTCGTTGCGGTGGTCGTCGTCGTGGTGGTGGTAGTGGACGCTCGTCACAGAGGGTGGCAGGTTGGTGAGAAGGTCGGCGCTGTCGGCGAAGTTCTGCTGAATGAACAAGCTCCGGTATTAAAAAGTTGAGTTTGTATTCTGACTGACATTGTATAGAGTTGCGTTCTTTCTGCAGAGAGTGCGAGAGCTCATCGCCCGTATTGCTCCGCTTCACGAGCTCCCCCTTCGCAAGCGGGTATTGCTTAGCAATATTGATATCGCCCGTTTGGTTTTTAGAGCAAGAAAATTCCTCTTTCGAGCAACGCTTTCAAAAAACTGACAAAAACTTGTCATACATAGTTTCGACAAACATATGACAGAGTACGTAGCGAGCCTTGGAATGACATGCCGAGTGTCGCTCTAATCGCAACATGATCAATTCAGAAAGTCACAGAGTAAAACTCAAAACTATTGTTTCTGTGATGCGTGTTATAGTCAATTACAAAATGTTTGCTGACACATGAAAGAGCACACCAAGAGCTTAAAATTGACGTGTCGATTGCCGCTCTATGACGAGCAAGTCGGAACCGTTTTGTGCTTTTGCACCTTCGGGTTACTGTAACTCACGAAATTCAAATTTTCAAGTTTCGCAAATAATCCACGAGTCGTGAGCTATCCACTAAGCTCGAGATCGTCTCTCTACAACGCAAATTAAGCGAGTTAGAGCGATTTTGGTGTTTGCATCTCGAGAATGGCGTTCCCCGTGGTGCGTGTTTGCGTAATGTTAAAAATTGTTACTGCCGCATGAAAGAACACGTCGAGAGCTTTCACCTGACGTGTCGATCCCCGCTCTACGACGTAAGACGAGCGAGTTAGAGCCGTTTTGCGTTTTCGGACCTTTGAGTTACTGTAACTCGCGAAATTCAAACTTTGAGTTTCGACCATTGGGAGAACAAATGATCAACGGCTCGAGAGCTATCCAAACTGCTCAAGATAACCTCTCTACGACGCAAGACAGATGAGTTACAGCCGTTTTGCGTTTTAAACCTTCGGGTTACTGTAACTCGCGAAATTCAAATTTTTGAGTTTCGACCAATGGGAGGACAAATGATCAGCGAGTCGACAGCTATCCACTGACCTCGAAATTGTCTCTCTACGACGCAAGTTGAGCGAGTTAGAACGATTTTAGCGTCAAAATGTCGAGAATGGCGTTTTCAGCGGTGCGTGTTTGCGTAATTGAAAGAACTTTTGCAGTCGCATGAAAGAACGCGTCGAGAGCTTTCACCTGAAGTGTCGATTGCCGCTCTACGACGTAAGACGAGCGAGCTAGAGCCGCATAGATGGGCAAGGTCCAAAACTCAGACCTGACAAGCTCTGACTTCAATGCGTGTTGGTATTTTTGCATGGAAATTTTGGCAAGTCTATGTGTTCACCAGAAGATATCGCTACATTTGTAGCACACCAAGCAAAAATCCAATGCAAAACGTGCGCAACTTTAGTGCCAAAACTGAAGAATTGATACTTTTTTTATGTGTGACAGTAAGTAATTTTGTGATATTTTTAAGTGCCGCAGGCAAAATTTTCAACTTCTGTTCTCATGTTACTGCAAATTTCTCTTTGAAATGGTCATTTCTATAGGAATTGGTAGGACATAAAGCCAATTTGGGTCACGGTGATGCGTGTTGGTCTGGATTTTGGATGCGTGTTGCGTGGTTGGGTCAGATTTCAGGGTTGCATTTGACAACCCTTGTCAACCCTTTGCCCATCTATGTAGAGCCGTTTTGCGTTTTGACCTTCGGCTTACTGTAGCGCGCGCAATTCAAACTTCTGAATTTCGAAACCTCTTAGCTGAATGATCAGTGAGTCCGAGACCTATCCGTAGAGCCCAAGATCTCCGCTCTACGACTTTCCAACGCCGAGATCTGAGAGCGTGACGCACGTACGGACGCACGCACGCCGAGCTCTCGTAGGGTGTCGCCCGGCTGAGGCCGGGCGAAAAAAGCGAGTCGTTTCAGTAGAACCAGAAGAGTCAGCCGAGGAGAGACGACGAAGTACGAGTGGGACGACAATCCACAGCTCGGCAAGTGGGGGCGGGTCTCGGCCCGGCTCGTGCTCGGTGGCTCTGGGCGGCGGCGTGCTTGGCTTGTCGTCGCCGTCCTGACAAGTGATACGTGACACTCCTTGAGTGTCAGATAGGCACTCCGCGTGATTGTTTTAGCAGACGGGGGCACAGAAACCAACAAGTGTTGCATCCCGTTAAATTTGTTTGTTCCCAATTGTTTCATTGTAGAACTAGGGTCTATAGCCCGGGGTGGTCCTAAGCCGATGCCAAATACTTAGAGGTCGACGTGGCGCAAGAGACGCGTTGGAGCAGGCTGTACTGAGACTGACAACGATGAGCGCAGGCTGTACTGACCGTTGACTATCTATAGCCACTCACAATGTAGAATGCCAGCGGCGCCCCAATGGAGTAGTTAGGTACAGGCTAATGCCAACATCGCGTAAGTTACCAGTTGCTGGCCTTTTGTGTAGCTTAATGCCCCGTTTGGGCAGCCTAATGCCAACTTTTGTCGGCACGTGCAGTGGTACACTAAGCTGTGCTTTGAGATACCGTATTCCTGTCGGCAAACCGTTTTTATTCAGGCTAACCTTAGGTATTCCAGTTAAGACGCCCGTGGTACAACGTTGGGAGGCATAGGGGCAGAATCAGCATCATCCGCTGATTGCCAAATACGATTCAGTATCCCTCACATGCTTTAATTAACTGTTTGTTGAACTTGTACCTTGTTTTACGAAAGGGTTAACAACACGTCGGACGAGCATGTGAACGCATTGTCCTCCTGAGTACGCACATGCCGCTTTGCGTTATCAGTGCTTCGGCCAGCCGCTCTCTCCGAACCGTGTCGTTCTAATAGCGCCCGTATTATACAACGCCGAACGAACGTTTTAAGCTGCCTACTGTTTGGTTGAGTCACGGTGGCCTTTGTTGGGTGCGCATGGCATAACAGCAAACAATCATTCGAGCGAATTGAGCTAGAGCGCTGCACGCACAGCATCACAAGTGGTAGTTACAGACGAAAGAACCCATAGGGATACAATCGTTGATCGTTTGGATCAAATGGATTCGACACGCGTTTTCCCTTGTCTACAATTGCAAATTGTTTTGTAAGTTCCCTCTGGTAGAGACGCATATTCTTCGTGTCTCTCCGAACTTGAGGTGGCTGAGGAATTGCAACGGAGTAGGTTGGATCATCCTTCATCACCACTTCTCTCATAAGTTGGGGCGTCAAGACTGAGTCTTGCGTGACAGTGAAACCCTTTGATTTCAAAATCGCCCCTTCAGTGCCGTCGGCGTTGTGGTAGCGCATACAGTAAGACTGAAAGGATGAAGCGGTTGTTGCACACAGACTAACACGTTGCTTGGAGAGTCACCTTTGGTGCGCTGCATTCGAAACTGAAGTAATCTTTCGTGTCCCTCTCCCACTCGCCCAAATTACTGCCGACTTTCAACGAGCTGGGCATAGGGTCTTGTTTGTCTTTCACGAATAACAAACTGTCCGCTGAAGCAGGCAAGGGCAAAAGAGGAACACACTCCAAAGTTTACTTGACTTGATCCAAGCAAACTTACTGTCCATGTAGATCAAGCGGTCCAGGTCAATTGCGCTCATGGCTTGGTGTAGATGAATTCTGAACAAAGCAAAACGTAAACGTTTAATCTGTTCCCTTTTGACTTTTGACAACAAACCTGGCGTGGGATGTCGTGAAGATCCCAATCCCTAGACAACTGTTCGCTACCGGTTGGGGTGACAGCTCGTCCTGTTTGTGAAAGACGATCAAGCAATTGTCTGTCAGACGATTCACTGCTGTTATCGTTGTGTTTGGCTGACGAAATAGGGCCAGCAAATCTTCGTAGCAGTAGATCAATGAAGCCTTTGTGACACCCGGGCGCACCACCCAGCGGCCCCACATAGAGTTCAGACAAATCTAAACTTGGTGACTTATAAACAAGCCTGCTGCACTTTTTAAATTTTCCGACCGGCTGCTCTAACCTTCATTGTCTGGCGCAAGGCGGGTGAGAATTCGATTTTGTCAACAGTCAAATCACTGCCGTATTCACTATTCAAATCGTCGACATACTTCTGGCGTTCCGCTGCAGATGAGCCCACCCAACTGGGGAACCCTGATGCAGCAATCTGCAAAGATTGTTGTCGGTTATCAACTTCTTGAGGCGAGACAAGGCTGATCGCGTCTCACCTTTCGCACAATAAGGCTCTTTAGAAATTTTGAAAAGAGTTTATCCGTCTGGTCTTCCCACGTCCACCGTTCGTAGATCCGATGTATTTTGTAGTTGGCCACATTCATGGCATACAGTAACTCGCTAGACGTGTACACTCCCTCCAGATAACGCTCTTCAGTTTCAGCATGTGAACAGACCTAAAAGATCTGTGAAAGCATACACAGTCTGTGTTCATTATCGATCTGACTTGTTACAGTAGTAACCTCCGAGTAGGTGTCGATGCATTTGGCGCACAGTCCGAACACATATCTGGAATCGGCGCTTCGGTAGCCCAAGACAGGTACTCGCGCCATTGGATCATCTGGCGAGGGCGGTATGACGGAGCAATAGATGAGCGACAGCTTGTCCGTTGGTATGTGCATCTCTTCTTGCAGCGACTCGAACTCTCGATAGACCGTAACGTCCCCAATTGGGTAGCTTTTGACACAGTTGATGAATGGATAAAGCGATACTAAATAGGAGATACTGTAGAATTTGCAACGGACCAACCTACCAAACAACGAGGGGAACGGACAGACGGACGGAAGGAACCAACAGACTTGCAGACTGACAAACTAGCGAGACGGCTAGAGTGACCCAACTCACCGACGTCCACAAAGCAAAACTCTTCGTTTTCATCCAAGGTTCGCCATTTGCAAAGGCTTTCTACTCGACCGCCTCTCAAAGCGTCGCGCGGCTTTAGTGGAGGCCGCACTTTGTGTTCTCCAAAATATTGTTTCAGAAGGGGTTGTTGCTCCAGTAGTTCCTGGATCTCACACTCTTGGAGCGCAATCAGATGAACCCCGAGTGCCTCAATTCTCGATTTTTTGTGCGCAAATTCCTCAAACAATTTTGAGGCTGGCACTTTTCTAATAACGTTGAGGTCTTCTGGTGCTGAATTTGTGTCAAATGAGAGTGAGTTGGTATACAAATATATTTATAAAACACGGCAAAGCAATAATACGTAGAAAAAATAAACCTGAATGCCGCGGACAGGAGTGGTACACCTCGCCTAAACGAAAATAAAAATTTTGATGATTTTTGCTTTTGCTTTTTTTGAAATCTGAAGAAATACCTAAAATTTCAATTGCAACTGGCCCCGCTGGTAGATCGCGTCTGAAACAGTTCTCTGACGCAGGAATTGGGGTGGCTAGCATTGCAAAGCCATCGACCCAGAGTCTATTGTCGAGTTTCAACTCTCGTTTGACAGCCAGCCCATTCTGCTCTTCTGAGAAGAAATCCAAAAGAGTAGTGGCCAGCTTTGAACGGGTCAGTTTCACAGACAATCCTGTCTCAGGTAGAATTCGCAAGCTTTGTTCAGTCAAATACTGATTTCTGAAATTACATTGAAGTTAACACATGTGTACGTACGTACTACGTACAGTAGGTATGCATATACAGTAGGCTGACCCACCTGAAGACGAGGTTCAGAAAGGAGCTGACTGTAGTGCTCACAGTGAAAACGCTCAGTTTGAAAATTGAGAACATGATCTTTTCATACTCCTTCACAATCGACATGAGGCTTCTGCAATCGTCGACACAATATTGCAGAAGCTGCTCTTTGATGTGGTACTGGTCATTTGTTGATTTCCGTTCCTGTTCGTACCACTCCTCAAATTCAGCTCGCTCTTTTGGTTTCATTGTTTCAATTCCAAACAGGCGCTTCTCTGGCCAAGGGCTGAGCACCTTGTCCAACTGGTCCTTCTTGTTTAACGAGTGTGGAAACCTCCCTTTCTTCACGTCAACGTGAAAACTCTCACAAAGGCTTCGTAGCGATCCACTCAGATAGTTTTGAGAGTCGCTGAAACAACGCCGCCGTCGTCGTCGTCGTCGTTGTCGTCGTCGTCGTCGTCGTCGTCGTCGTCGTCGTCGTCGTCGTCGTCGTCGTCGTCTTTTGCATACCGTATTCGAAGAGTTCTGCCGCATGAGACTTCCAACAACTTGTGCCCCATAACAACCACTTGTGGTGTTTGATCCAGTTTCACTAGTGAACGCACACAGGGAAGGCTGTCGAAACTAAAAGGAAAGTACAGCTCTTTAGTATGCAATTAAACATGTAAATAGATCTGAAAATCATGCAGCTACCGCGAGCTGTTGTGCGCCAACCAGATCCTCGGCTGTTCGTCTTTGTGCAACTCAATAGCATACTTCATCAGGCCATCGCTGGCGTCCTCAATTTCATTTTCCCAAAATTCCACTCTGCTGCCATCTTCAAACTGAGCTACGGCCAAATTTGGAATCATCTCATTTTGGCCATTTTCTCTCCAACTAGAGAGGCGCGTCTCAAAATCAAAGCAAACCTGAAACAGCCAGCAAAGTGCAGCAGAGTTAATCGGATCAGTGTACTTATTCTGATTTAAATGTGCACATACTAATTGAGCGGCTGTCGTGAGCTCCCCCTCTTCGACTGTCGTCACCTGCTCCATACTTGATTCGTCTGGCATGTGGACGTCACTGTTGATTACCTTATGTTGAGGCTTGGCCTTCCACGTTGAAACGAAGCAGCGATGCTCGAATGGCACTGTACTAGTGCAGGTCTAAATCGATCAGAGATGGATATGGAAAATTCAGTAACCCTTCAATACACAACACATTTACTTTGCAGTAGACTAGCCCACAGTTTCTATGGGCCCCTGTTGACTGGTTGAAGCGACGAATATCGCAGACTGCGTTGCAATCCTTGCAACGTCTCCGCAATTTGCAAACGCTCGCTTTGTGGGCCTTTACGGAATGGAAATAACGTGTTGTTGTGCATCAGCCAAAGTCAAAATCAGATGAATCAGCTCGAGGACCCACCTCGAAACACTGTATGGTTTTGAATTTGACCAGGCACTCGTGGCACTCCATGAGAGTGAGTGGTGTTGCACTCGTATTTAGACAACTGATCTGAAATCAAACTCAGTGTTCACACAGACGATCTACACAAAACTTGGAACAAATGTACATAAATAATGTACCTGCAGGCAGAGACGGCAGTTGCTGGCGCCACACCTATGGTAGTTTCGATAGGCGGTGTCACAAGAGAAGCAATAGCGATTGCTTGTAGTAGAGCGCAGCTTATAGACTTTCTGAAGCAAGGGTTGAACTCAGTAAAAGTGTTTATACAGGGTGGTCCACCCAAAACCCGTGCTCTTTGCTGGCTTGTATCTCTAGCTTGGATTGCTCGAATTGGCTGAAATTTTCAGCGATTATAGTCTAAGGTGTAACTTAACGATACCAGAAGTTACAGCTTTCTAGCTTGTTCATCGTTGTCGTAGCACTGAAAATGCCTTCCTGGAGAGAGTTCACACAAAATCGACAAAAATTTTGACCTTCTCTGATTTTGCTCATTTTAGATATGTGATAAAGGATGTGATCCCGAGTTTCACAGTTTTTTCGCTCGGCCTCAGCCGAGCGAACCCTATCAAGAGCTCGGCGTGCGTACGTGCGTACGTGCGTGCGTACGTACGTACGTACGTACGTACGTCACGCTTGCTTCGGGCTTAATAACTCGCTCGTCTGACGTCGTAGGAAGGAGTTTGAGACATCGGCGAGTAGCCCGCGGACTCCTCTAGCCACCTGAGTAGTCAAACCAAAAATAAGTTTTCAAACTCGCGCGCTACAGTATCCCAAAGTGGGGTCCATTTTAAGACAAAAGTTGACCGAAGCTAGTCAAATCGCATATCAAAGTGAAGCGCTCGAGCTCCTGAGCACGAATCCGACAACAAAAAGTTTCACAAGTTTAAACAGAGAGCTACAGTACCCAAAACGCGTCGAACACTGGAAACGACACGCTTGCTTCGGGCTTAATAACTCGCTTGTCTGGCGTCGCTGGGTTGAGTTCGACACATCGACGGGTAGCCCTCGGACTACTCTCGCGAACTGTGACGTCAAAATAATAACAAGTTTTAAAAATTGCGCGCTACAGTATCCCGAAGTAATGTCCGCGAAAAGTCAAAACTTCATCGAACCTAGTCGAATCGCATGTCAAAATGAAGCGCTCGACCTCCTGAGCAAGAATCCGACAACAAAAAGTTTCAAGAGGTCAATGAGAGGGCTACAGTAACCAAAACGCGATGAAAACTGCAGATTTTGGTTTGTTATATCTTGGCACTCGTGTGTTGCAGAGCGGCGGTCTTGACATCGCTGAAGAGCTCACAGCAAGCCAACATCAAATCATGCTCACAATTAGCCTGTAGTTTTGCGTTGGATTCCAGTGTCTTTTTTAAAATTTAGTCTGAAAAGATGATTTTCTTGGTGTAAAGAATTAAACCCGAGCGATACCAATGTTGCGTAGCAAGACCACTCCAAAAAGTGTAGTCGCGAGGAGAGTCAAAGACGCTGCACGAAACCGGAAAGTGCCTTGCTACAATCTCAGTAAAAATTCAAAGCTCAAAACCACTCCGCTTTTTAAAAGAGACTTGTTGTCTTACGTCGCTGCAACCTCCATAGGGTGAGTAACGTGATGTCAAAGTTCCTGAGTTCTCCAAATTGCGCGTAATGTCGGCAGCTAAAACTACTGTAACTTTCGCTGTACAGTATCAAACGAGCTGATATTTTAACACGAGGTAGAGAAGAACCACCTTAACGTATGATACAAGTTCCAGCGAAATTGCCACTCATACGCGCATTTGTCAGCTTCGCGGCCTTTGAATTGTCGATGATCTTTGTGTTGCCCGCTCTAGCTTGCTCGTTAGTTCAGTGAAACAGCTGCAACTTGGCACATCCTTAAGTTTGCTAATGCACTACAATCGCTGAAAATTTGAGCCAAATCGATGAACAGACGCAAGAGATATAAGCTGACAAAGAGCACGGGTTTTCGGTGGGCCACCCTGTACTTTGTTTTAATTATAATTTACCTTGAGCATCTTGAAATGCTCTTGCTCGTCATCATAGAACAAGGCCAAAGATTTCTCGGTGTGATCGGTCAGTCTGTGGTATATCCGTTCGCCAAGTTTGTCGAAAACGGCGATATTGTAGTTGGCGAACGGCTGCAGCGAGGCCAGCGTATCAAGTTCGGAAAAGCCAAGCGGCCCAGACTGAAGATTGGCAGCCGTCAGAAGGCCTTTTGCTTCCTTGAGAAACTTCTGCTTGCTTCGCTTGATGGCTCTGGCCACCTTGTCCCCGTGGTCGGCGTAGTACTTGGCCAGAAGCAAGGAACCAACGAGACAATAGCCAGCGTCGAGGCCGCACTCCGCTACAGTGCGCTGCAGCCGACTCTTGAGAGGACGGCCTTTGGAGCTAGACTGACTGATCTTCTCTGCCGCCTTTTCCCTTTTGATAGCACGCCCACTTCCAGTGGGATTCCCAATGATCGTGGCCGTCATGACAAACGGCTCATTCAGAGTGAAACGCTTGTTTGACTGTAGTATTCGCTTGACAACCGAAGTGATCGTTTCTGCCCCCATCGAGCCACACTCCACAAAGGGGACACTTACTAGGCCTCCAGGAAGGTCTTCACTGACCAATCCAATGCTTAGATAGTCGGAATTTGGATTTTTGGCCAGTTGCTTGACTTGTTCCAATAGGTGAGCGAATACAATGTAGATTATGGCACCCAATTGTCCGCTGTTTCGTGGATAGGAGTCGACGTTTTTGAATTGAATTTGCAGTCTCAGAAACCTAAGTGGAAATTGTTCACGTCATGTTGAACAACGTTTGCAATAATTGTATCGTCTCACCTGGTTTTGAAAGCTTTGGCATAGTTGTTCACAAGTACACTGTAGGAGTAGTAATCTTCGGCTGCCACTTGGCCTCCGGCGGCCGCGCTCGAACTACTACTGGCTTCTGGCCGTTTGTCGTCGTCGTCGTTTTCCTGATCGCTACTGTCGGAGTAGGGCACGAGGGGCGCGGCCGCAACCGGTGTCCATTCCACTCCAGACGGTTTGTGTTTGCGGTATAAGTGAGTGCCAAGGTCTCCCGGAGTCAAGAAGGCGTCACCGCAATTGGGACATTCGAAGGACACCCCATCAATTTCGTCGTCGTCGTCATGGTCGAGTGAAGGATTATAGGGCAGCCCATGGATATTCCTAAGAAAGCAGTTTGTCGCGAAGGCAGCCAGCTAATATTGGTTGGCACCATATGTACATGTGTACCTCAGATGCGCATGTAGAGTCCCTTTGTTCTTGAGAGTAGTAGAAGGTTCTCATTATAAGGGTCGCTTCAGCGTTGCACCTGGGTGCGGTGTACCCATCGGTCTAGTGTTGAACGTGAGTAGCATCTGTTGCGAGATCTCGGCCAGAGCTGAGCACCAAAGGCTGCCTGCTACAATACAGCTTTGCACGTGCGTTATCAGCAGTCGGCTCGCCGCTCGCCACTCAGCGGCCTAGTGCTGATGCTGAAGGAGACCCCACCGTAATCTCTCTAATAAGCGGCGTGCTATTGTGAACAATCGAATGATTAATCATTGCGTTTATTCAGATTGACAAACGATCGTTCAACGCGTAGAGAGAGCGCCACCATATCCTTCCAAATTTGCAACCAAATGAAAGCAAAACAGGATTATTTTGTCTCTGTGATTTCGAAAGCTAATTGAGGTCGAGATGTGGTAGCTTTGAACTGCAATAAAAACCTTTCAGTGCGGGCCGAGCGGCGAACGACGTTTGCGCAATACAGACAGTCGCGCGTGTTATCAGGTCAGCGATTGCGCACGTAAATAGGTACGTAGAAGGATTTGACGTAGCAAAAGGTAGTGTTCTGGCTGGGATTCGAACCCAGGCTACCTCTGCAAAGGAACCAGATGGTTCTGGAGGCGTGCTACCAACTGCACCACCAGAACTGTTACGCAAGTCTCCAATTCGGCGTCTTGTTGCTAACTCGGATGGACTATAGGCTGTACGTACGTGCCACAGTGGTGAGGAGACCCCTACGAAAATGTTACGTATTCCAACGCGGCCCGTGCCTGCTGGAAGGCACAGTGCATAAGTCTCGCCTGCACGTGGTACATACGTAAGGCCTGCATTTTGCAGTAAGGCCAACCTGTGTGCCTTAGCATTCAAACTTGCCAAAGAGAGGCTGGTGGCGTACGTAACATGGGTAACCAGTCACAAACATGTTTACAACTGTTATGCAAAGTTATGCACAATTGCCAAAAGCTGCTCCTGCAAGAGTGCATTAGTGCTGCACTACTGTAGGCCACAGCGCTTGCGCACTGCTTGTGGTCCTAAGTACGTCTGCATAGTATGATCAATATCAAGTGTTCTCAGCTGATTGTAAGAACAAGGACAGTAAGTTGAGCAAACGTTGCTCACAGTTTTCCAATGTTCTGCCAGCGATCTATACCCACACCATAGAATTAATGCAACTTTCCTAACTAATTGGAGTCACTATCTTCGACATTATCCATCGCCCCATCAATAGCATCCATATTCTTCATGACGAAGGTGTGCAGCTGATATTTGCGCTCTTCCCAGGCTGCTTCTTCTGCTTCATCGATATCTTCAATCTTCTCTGCTTTGGTTTCAATCGTCCGTTCCAGTGATTTGTAGAAATTCGTGTGACGCAAGTTGTCTGATCGGTTGATAATGGAGTCAACCTGCATGTGCATGTAAGCAACTATAGTAGACTTCCCTTACATGAAGTTTTTGTACAAATTAGAATGTCCATTTACACCATGTTGCGGAAGTTCTTGAAGACGTCGGTGTAGTTATCTAAAATGTCCTGAGCGCATTTAATGTCTTCCATTCCATCCACGGAATCAATGATGACATCGACGATAGTTTCCACTTCATCTTCATCTGTCTCATCCTGATTCTCAGCATCATTGGCTTCTGGTTCATCGAGTTCTTCCCCTTCCTCTGCTTTTGTAGGATCAGCTTCAGCGTGGTACCTCGTGTTGTGGCGCCGAAGGCTTTGCTCAGAAGCGAAGTCGCGGTTACAGATGACACAATATGTCATGCTGAAAGTCAAAGTTCGTTTGAGGAACAATAATGCTAGAAGACCATCTGATCTGCTTGTACTAATACCATCGATATTTAAAAGAATTTGGCATGATGCCAGCAGACTTCACGTGTTTCACTGCGATTGTTTAACATGTTGCAACTGTTGGCAAACACGTTAAACTGTTTGACAAACTTCTGCCCAATCTGTTGCAGGTTGCTCCACAGTGACACACTGGGACACACTCTTAGGTTTACAACGTGGCGACTAAGAGTTTCAATGAGATAATCGACAATGTTCAATGGTTGAGTAAATGTTTGGTGAGGTGTTCGAGATGTTAGACAGTGTTGTCCTAACATCAGTGTAGACACTGCGTGGAACGTGTGTGGTCACACAAAGTATGGCATGAATTTCACATTTGTTGACTCATTAATGGATGGAGAGTGTGCGTGCCAGGCACGCACACTGGCACCGCGCGTTTCACGCGCGGTGCCATCCATTAATTATTTCCATTCCGTAAAGGCCCACAAAGCGAGCGTTTGCAAATTGCGGAGACGTTGCAAGGATTGCAACGCAGTCTGCGATATTCGTCGCTTCAACCAGTCAACAGGGGCCCATAGAAACTGTGGGCTAGTCTACTGCAAAGTAAATGTGTTGTGTATTGAAGGGTTACTGAATTTTCCATATCCACCTCTGATCGATTTAGACCTGCACTAGTACAGTGCCATTCGAGCATCGCTGCTTCGTTTCAACGTGGAAGGCCAAGCCTCAACATAAGGTAATCAACAGTGACGTCCACATGCCAGACGAATCAAGTATGGAGCAGGTGACGACAGTCGAAGAGGGGGAGCTCACGACAGCCGCTCAATTAGTATGTGCACATTTAAATCAGAATAAGTACACTGATCCGATTAACTCTGCTGCACTTTGCTGGCTGTTTCAGGTTTGCTTTGATTTTGAGACGCGCCTCTCTAGTTGGAGAGAAAATGGCCAAAATGAGATGATTCCAAATTTGGCCGTAGCTCAGTTTGAAGATGGCAGCAGAGTGGAATTTTGGGAAAATGAAATTGAGGACGCCAGCGATGGCCTGATGAAGTATGCTATTGAGTTGCACAAAGACGAACAGCCGAGGATCTGGTTGGCGCACAACAGCTCGCGGTAGCTGCATGATTTTCAGATCTATTTACATGTTTAATTGCATACTAAAGAGCTGTACTTTCCTTTTAGTTTCGACAGCCTTCCCTGTGTGCGTTCACTAGTGAAACTGGATCAAACACCACAAGTGGTTGTTATGGGGCACAAGTTGTTGGAAGTCTCATGCGGCAGAACTCTTCGAATACGGTATGCAAAAGACGACGACGACGACGACGACGACGACGACGACGACGACGACGACGACGACGACGACGACGACGGCGACGGCGGCGTTGTTTCAGCGACTCTCAAAACTATCTGAGTGGATCGCTACGAAGCCTTTGTGAGAGTTTTCACGTTGACGTGAAGAAAGGGAGGTTTCCACACTCGTTAAACAAGAAGGACCAGTTGGACAAGGTGCTCAGCCCTTGGCCAGAGAAGCGCCTGTTTGGAATTGAAACAATGAAACCAAAAGAGCGAGCTGAATTTGAGGAGTGGTACGAACAGGAACGGAAATCAACAAATGACCAGTACCACATCAAAGAGCAGCTTCTGCAATATTGTGTCGACGATTGCAGAAGCCTCATGTCGATTGTGAAGGAGTATGAAAAGATCATGTTCTCAATTTTCAAACTGAGCGTTTTCACTGTGAGCACTACAGTCAGCTCCTTTCTGAACCTCGTCTTCAGGTGGGTCAGCCTACTGTATATGCATACCTACTGTACGTAGTACGTACGTACACATGTGTTAACTTCAATGTAATTTCAGAAATCAGTATTTGACTGAACAAAGCTTGCGAATTCTACCTGAGACAGGATTGTCTGTGAAACTGGCCCGTTCAAAGCTGGCCACTACTCTTTTGGATTTCTTCTCAGAAGAGCAGAATGGGCTGGCTGTCAAACGAGAGTTGAAACTCGACAATAGACTCTGGGTCGATGGCTTTGCAATGCTAGCCACCCCAATTCCTGCGTCAGAGAACTGTTTCAGACGCGATCTACCAGCGGGGCCAGTTGCAATTGAAATTTTAGGTACTTCTTCAGATTTCAAAAAAAGCAAAAGCAAAAATCATCAAAATTTTTATTTTCGTTTAGGCGAGGTGTACCACTCCTGTCCGCGGCATTCAGGTTTATTTTTTCTACGTATTATTGCTTTGCCGTGTTTTATAAATATATTTGTATACCAACTCACTCTTCATTTGACACAAATTCAGCACCAGAAGACCTCAACGTTATTAGAAAAGTGCCAGCCTCAAAATTGTTTGAGGAATTTGCGCACAAAAAATCGAGAATTGAGGCACTCGGGGTTCATCTGATTGCGCTCCAAGAGTGTGAGATCCAGGAACTACTGGAGCAACAACCCCTTCTGAAACAATATTTTGGAGAACACAAAGTGCGGCCTCCACTAAAGCCGCGCGACGCTTTGAGAGGCGGTCGAGTAGAAAGCCTTTGCAAATGGCGAACCTTGGATGAAAACGAAGAGTTTTGCTTTGTGGACGTCGGTGAGTTGGGTTACCCTAGCCGTCTCGCTAGTTTGTCAGTCTGCAAGTCTGTTGGTTCCTTCCGTCCGTCTGTCCATTCCCCTCGTTGTTTGGTAGGTTGGTCCGTTGCAAATTCTACAGTATCTCCTATTTAGTATCGCTTTATCCATTCGTCAACTGTGTCAAAAGCTACCCAATTGGGGACGTTACGGTCTATCGAGAGTTCGAGTCGCTGCAAGAAGAGATGCACATACCAACGGACAAGCTGTCGCTCATCTATTGCTCCGTCATACCGCCCTCGCCAGATGATCCAATGGCGCGAGTACCTGTCTTGGGCTACCGAAGCGCCGATTCCAGATATGTGTTCGGACTGTGCGCCAAATGCATCGACACCTACTCGGAGGTTACTACTGTAACAAGTCAGATCGATAATGAACACAGACTGTGTATGCTTTCACAGATCTTTTAGGTCTGTTCACATGCTGAAACTGAAGAGCGTTATCTGGAGGGAGTGTACACGTCTAGCGAGTTACTGTATGCCATGAATGTGGCCAACTACAAAATACATCGGATCTACGAACGGTGGACGTGGGAAGACCAGACGGATAAACTCTTTTCAAAATTTCTAAAGAGCCTTATTGTGCGAAAGGTGAGACGCGATCAGCCTTGTCTCGCCTCAAGAAGTTGATAACCGACAACAATCTTTGCAGATTGCTGCATCAGGGTTCCCCAGTTGGGTAGGCTCATCTGCAGCGGAACGCCAGAAGTATGTCGACGATTTGAATAGTGAATACGGCAGTGATTTGACTGT
The DNA here is from genome assembly GCA_030248115.1 of Linhomoeus sp. GSCO2_2. Classification (NCBI taxonomy): domain Eukaryota; kingdom Metazoa; phylum Nematoda; class Chromadorea; order Monhysterida; family Linhomoeidae; genus Linhomoeus; species Linhomoeus sp. GSCO2_2. The sequence goes on from JASAMZ010003247.1 coordinate 65,537, forward strand.
TGACAAAATCGAATTCTCACCCGCCTTGCGCCAGACAATGAAGGTTAGAGCAGCCGGTCGGAAAATTTAAAAAGTGCAGCAGGCTTGTTTATAAGTCACCAAGTTTAGATTTGTCTGAACTCTATGTGGGGCCGCTGGGTGGTGCGCCCGGGTGTCACAAAGGCTTCATTGATCTACTGCTACGAAGATTTGCTGGCCCTATTTCGTCAGCCAAACACAACGATAACAGCAGTGAATCGTCTGACAGACAATTGCTTGATCGTCTTTCACAAACAGGACGAGCTGTCACCCCAACCGGTAGCGAACAGTTGTCTAGGGATTGGGATCTTCACGACATCCCACGCCAGGTTTGTTGTCAAAAGGGAACAGATTAAACGTTTACGTTTTGCTTTGTTCAGAATTCATCTACACCAAGCCATGAGCGCAATTGACCCGGACCGCTTGATCTACATGGACAGTAAGTTTGCTTGGATCAAGTCAAGTAAACTTTGGAGTGTGTTCCTCTTTTGCCCTTGCCTGCTTCAGCGGACAGTTTGTTATTCGTGAAAGACAAACAAGACCCTATGCCCAGCTCGTTGAAAGTCGGCAGTAATTTGGGCGAGTGGGAGAGGGACACGAAAGATTACTTCAGTTTCGAATGCAGCGCACCAAAGGTGACTCTCCAAGCAACGTGTTAGTCTGTGTGCAACAACCGCTTCATCCTTTCAGTCTTACTGTATGCGCTACCACAACGCCGACGGCACTGAAGGGGCGATTTTGAAATCAAAGGGTTTCACTGTCACGCAAGACTAGGTCTCGACGCACCCAACTTATGAGAGAAGTGGTGATGAAGGATGATCCAGCCTACTCCGTTGCAAATCCTCAGCCGCCTCAAGTTCGGAAGACGCGAAGAATATGCGTCTCTACCAGAGGGAACTTACAAAACAATTTGCAATTGTACAACAAGGGAAAACGCGTGTCGAATCCATTTGATCCAAACGATAAACGATTGTATCCCTATGGGTTCTTTCGTCTCTAACTACGCAGTTTTTTGAGTGTCTATACGTGCAGCGCTCTAGCTCAATTCGCTCGAATGATTGTTTGCTGTTATGCCATGCGCACCCAACAAAGGCCACCGTGACTCCGAGAACAAACAGTAGGCAGCTTAAAACATTACGTTCAGCATCTTATAATACTGGCGCTATTAGAACGACACGGTTCGGAGAGCCGCTGGCGAAAGCACTGATAACGCAAAGCGGCATGTGCGTACTCAGAGGGACAATCCGTAAAAGTGCTGGTACAAGCATATTATTAACCCTTTCGCAAAAC